>QOCX01001484.1:0-17269 GCA_005959815.1 Sarcophaga bullata | reverse complement strand
TATGATGTGGGCTAAAGCGGTTTATTTAAAATAGTACTTTAACTCTGTTTCAAACACCAATATGAAAAATATACAGTTTAAGGGCAGACAATTCCCAATATTTCTAAACAGTTTTTACAAAATATAATACCAGCTATGAGACTTAAAAAATTCCAAACAATTTCACCTTTGACCCCCCTTTGTTTGTTGTTAAACAAGAAATGATTTACGAAACAAAACAAAAAAAAAATAATTACAAAAATTGTAAATATTTTAAATAATTTTTATCATTTAAACACAGTCAAAAAATCAACGAAAATAAGAGTGATAAAAAAAATTTAATAATAATTTAAAAATAAAACACACAAACATAAAAACAAAAAAAGAATTATAAAATAAAAACATAAACAAATAAGAAAATAATACAAGATTTAATGTTTTTGACGGAAAAACTTTGATAAAAAAAACTGTCATACAACAATCCCAGAAATGTAACCGAATTGTAATATGAAATGTTTTGCATTTTCAATTGTAAAACATGTTTAATAGGAATTCTCTTTTTTTTCTTATAATTTTGTGGAAAATAATTTTACAAAAATTTTTTTAAATGAAAAACAAAGGAAATTTCCTTAATTTTTTTTTAAAATCTTTTGCCAAAAATATTATATATAAAAACCAGAATATTTAGTTAAAAAAAAATTAATTTAACAAGAATTTAATTTAAATTTGTAATTAAAAAAAAATAATTTTATATAATCTTTGTTTAAAAATTCTCGATTTTCAAAAATAAACGAGAAAAAGTAGTTTCAACTTTTTTTTTTAATTTTCTTTAAAATTATATTCCTTCGTTTAATTAAATTTCTTTCATTTTGTATATTCTTTGTTTATTTAATTTAATTTTTTTTAAATTGGAACTCACAAAATTTGTCTTTTCTCCGTGTCTTAGTTTAAATCAATCTTTTTCGGATTATACAGCAATTATTTTCTTTAATTATACTTGATTTATTTTTTGTGAAAAAAATTGTCCAAAATATTGTTTAAATTTTAAATTTAATTTATTATTTTTTTTTTTTAAGTTGTGCACACTCTTCTTTTATTTCACTTCACTTGACTTAATTTTTTTTCACACTCAAACTGTTCAAATCGTTCAAACCCGCCCAAACAGTTTTTATTTTTCAATTCCACATCTTCCACTGCACACAAATTTTTTTCAATATTTGAAAAATAATTTTTTTTTTTTGTTTTACGCATATACCAGTTTTTGTTTTTTTTTTTTTTTTTTTAATTGTGGCTTTAATTTTTTTTTTTTATTTGTTTTTATTTTATTTTAAAAAATATTTTTTTTTTGACAAAATTTTTTCAGAATAGTTATTTTCTTCTTTCTTAAGGAAAATAAATGTGCAATAAAATTTTAACCCCAATACACCAATACCCCGGTTGGCATCGTTAATTGGCAGAAAACTAAAGAATGATTTTCTATACATTTCCGAGATTCATAGACTTAGGACGATATTGTGATTCAAGAATGTTTTTTTTTTAGTAGAAGTGACCAGCCCAAGGTTTCTTTCCATTTCAACTGCCTTTTCCCCCAATTTGAAGCGTTTCCAAATATCCAGTTTTTGTTCTAAATTTATTTGCTTTCTTAATTGATTCATTCTTGTAAAATGAAATCTTCACATACAGTTAGCGTCAAAAGAACTGTATACTATGCATAAAATTCTAACAATCTGCAAACTCAACTTTCAGCACTTAAGGATTGTGTTTTAAGTATTCGAAATTTATTGTAATTTTTTTTTTCAAATTTTAAAAACTGGCAATGAAACAATTTAAAATAAAAATAACGGTAATTTATTAATGCAAATTTATAGTTCCTTTTGACGCTTACTGTACATACAGTGGGCAACATAAGTCTAGATATTTCAAAATATACAGTCATTAGAATATTTACCTTTTTCCTTTGTTTTTTTTTTTTTGAATACATTAATCATGTTTTTGTTTTCTTTTAAAATAAAATTAAATTAATAGAATAAATATACGATAAGAACATTAATTTTTGGTACAATATTTTTCTTAAAATTCATAAAATTTTTGAAATATCAATATAATCAAGGAACCATAATGGTACCTAAAGTGCTGTCCACTGTAGACTTAAAGGGGAAATCCAATTTTTCTGTTTTAGCTTTGTAGAATTGTTTGTATTAACGACGCGAATCAAACCGTACCACACAAAGCGAATGCTTCCGACGCAAACTAAAACAAAAACGACGTAACTTCGAAGTCACAGAAATTTAAAAAACCTGTCTAAAATTAAGTGTATTGTAAACCGGGGTATTGGTGTATTTTACCAACAATAATTTGACAATAATTTTTTTATTGAAACCTTATGCAAAATTATTTTTGTTTTTATATAAAATTTTTTTTAATAATTAAATTCCATTTTAACAAAAAATTTTAAATTATTTTTTTTATATAATAAAAACAGTATTTGTAATAAAAAAATTAACAAAATTGTATAAAAAATAAACTCGTTTTATACAATATAATTTAAACAAAAATTAAAAAATTTATAAATTAAATAAAAAATAATTAAAAAAAATTATAATAAGTAATAAAAAAATTAAACAAACAAATTATGTTAAATTTTTTTTTATAAAACAAAAATTAAACCAATTAAAAAAATTAAACCAATTAAAAAATACTAAAAAAAAAAAAAAATTAAACAATTTTTTTATAAAAAACAATTAAACAAATTAAAAAATATAATAAAAAATATAATAATATTTCCGAAGTTTGAACATAAAGCAGGAATTTAAAAGATTTTTATTTTGTATGAAATTGTATTTTTCTTTTTGTATAAAAGAAATAAAAAAAAAATTATTTATACAAAAAAATTTTAAAAATATTCAAACAATTTTTTTTTAAATTTCATTTCATTTTCGTTTTTATTTTACTATAATATTAATTTTATATAAAAAAAATCACAACTAATTTTTATGCCAAATATTAAAAATTAATTTTCAAAACAAAATTTTTTGTATTTAATTTTTTTATGAAATATTTTATTTTTGAATGTTTTATATATAAACTATTTATATAAATATTTTTATATAAATTTTAATATATTAAAAATATTTATAAAGAAAAAAATATATAAAAAAAATTAAACATAAAAAAAATTAAAATAATAACAAATATTTATAAATTATTATAAAAAGAAATACTGTTTTTATATAAAAAAAAATTATTTTAAAATTTTTTAAACGAAAAACTGCTAGAGTTTTAAAAAAAGAATTCCTATTAAAACCCAAATAAAGAAAAATAAAACTTTAATTTTAAGTTTATATTTTTTTTCTTTTATATAAACAATTCATATTATTTTCCCTTTCCTAACAATGATTATATCATTGAAAAACTTGAAAACTTGAAAATGAAACAGATTTGTAAATTATTATACAATGTATTAGAAAAAATAAAAAACCTTGAGAAAGTATAATAAAAAAAAAAAGAAAAACTTAAGGAAAACCCCAATAGTTTTAAGAACGATATACATACTATGTTATTATACTAATCAAATTAAAAAAACAAGAAGAGAAATTAATTAAAAAAAAAAAAAAGAAAAACTGTCCTTAAATGTATTTCATATCATTACTATTAAATTATAAAATAAAATAAAATAAAATAAAATAAAATAAAACAAAACAGATTTAAAATGTATGAATAAAATAAAAAAACTAAATCAATATTTTGTAAAAACTAAAAAGAATAAATTCTTTAATTATTTAATGTGTAAATTATGGGCGGGAAAATATAGAAAAAAAAGTTCAAAGGGGACAAAATAAAATAAAAATAAAATAAAAAAAAAATTCAAAAAAAAACAACTTTAAACTTCTTAAATATTTTTAGCCACTAGGAAGAATTTTATTTAGACGTTGTAAAAAAAAAAAAAAAATAAAAAACTCTTCTAAAATACACTTTAAATAAAAACTAAAAAAAAACTATAATAATTAAAAAATAAAATAATTGTATTGTATTAAACAAAAAAAAAAAACAAAAACCCCTATCTTACTGCTAAATAGTTAATAAATCAGTGTACAAAAAATCGATGAACTATAATTAAAAATAATTTATAATTAAACCTTAAAAAACTTTAAACATGTAAAACAAAACCATGAAGGAAAAATAAAAATACTCTCTCGTTAATTCAACGAACAAAAAAAACTTATAAATATTAAGCGAAAAAACACAAAAAAAAATGTAAAAATTGTTTAAAAAAAATGAATTTCTTATTTTTATTATTTTTTTATTTTTTATTTTTTTAAATATTATGGAAATATTTTTTTTTTTATTTTATTTTTATTTTAATATTAAATTATTTTTAATTACATACATACATACATATGTACTAAACATTCCCATTTCTCGCAAACAATAAAAAAGAGTGGTAAAAACAAAAGGAAAAACTGTTTTTAATAAATTCTTATTTTTAAAAAATAAAAAAAAATATAATTTAAATTAAAAAAAAAACAATAAAACACTTACATACTACAACGTATATATACAATACATATACAATTTAAACGTATAGTTAATTTTTTTTTATATTTTAGTTTCTAATTTTTTTTTTTAAATTTTGGTTATAAAACCCTTCCCCCTCCCCTTAGAGCCTTTGACTTCCTTGAGATTTTAGGGCAATTAAATGTTGCGCCATGTATTATATTAAGTTAACCAAAAAAAAAAAAAGTACATGAACAACAACAACAACAAAAATATAAATAATTATTTTTATTATTAAAAACAAAATTAGAATGAATGTAAAAAAAATAAAACAAACAAAACAAAAATTATATATAAATAAACAGTATATATATATATAAAGAAAAATATAAAAAAAAATTAATAAAAAAAATCTATAAATTAAAGTGTTTTCTTTCAAATGCATGGCATGCCTAAGAAAGACTAAAGAAAACAATTACATTCACCAACATTTATCTAGACACATCAGTTTTTACTATAAAAAGTTATTAGAACTACGGCATCGAGCTAAAGTACGTTCGATGTTTCGTTTTCAAAAGTTAGGTTAAGTACAACACACAGAAAACTATGACATCGATAACACTTGTCATTATGCACGCAACACAATGCCATTTAAATGACCGCCTCTGCATTTAATTACAACAGCCGATGTTTTTGAGACAGTTTTCGACAATTATTCGCGATAACTCGTTGAATTGTCCAATGTTAGGGGACTATCTATTCCCCTGGTCTTAGACGCCATCAAATTAAATAATTTTGGTGACCAATTGAACCATGGCGAACATATCAAATTACTTTTTCTGAATATTTCCCAAGAAATAAGTCAAAATCAGTAGAGTTGTGTTGCTATCGTAGCGTCTTGTTGAAACCGCATACCATCCAATTTATATATTCAATTGTAGATCAAAAAAAGCCGATTCTAATATGAACATACCGATCGGAATTAACACTATTGCCTAATAAAATGTCCAGACTATAGATCAGAACATGCAGCACTTCTTCCGGATGCAAAGTTTCTCAACAATGATGACAATTTTGCTTGCTAACGCAAACCGAATGAAAAAAGGTTGCCGTCGCTAGAAAATTAAGCATTTAATCTGATAGATTGGTGTATCCAACTGAACTGATAATTTTGCCGATGACTGATATCCAATGATGCGCAGTCTCACTATATGTAATGCTTTCAGTTTTCGAAATTTCATTATAGCGTTTCCAAGTTCTAGCACAGTTGATCGATGATTTCCCCGTAATTCTCGAAAAGTGGTCACTGTGATGCAAGTTTTATCCTTAAAACTGTCATTAAATAAATGCCACTTCAAATAAATGATATTTAGTAGCTGATAGGCAACATTCCCTAACTAAATCACACTAAATCCAGGGCTACCAAGGAGTCTGACTCTGTATCTATAAGTTTACAAACATAAAATGGCACTTCTTTTTGGAAAGACTTCTTAAGAATAATCAATGAAGCGGATGAACGGAGAGAATGAGGACGGAGCAGATTCGGCTTAGTTTTAATAAATCATGAGTCTTGTGAGTTGAGGATCCTTGTCGGCTTTGAAATTCTATACAGACCGAATTAGAAAGGTATTAGGATGGATATAATTAAGGACGTGTTGTATTGATTAGAATATCTACGGCAGGGAAAACAAATTCTAAGTACTTAATTGGCCATGATAGCCTGTGAGCTTCTCCGCAACCGCTAGGTTTATATATGAGTGGCTGGACCTACAGTGTAACGTTGACTCCAGACGACAGATTTTTATAACAACTTTATTTACTCTCATAACTTTTGTTAGAAGACTGCTGAGAGGAAATCACAGAAAGAAATATTTTTTCTTATCATCGACTGCGATGATTTCAGATTTCAAATGATTTTTCGTAACAATTAGTTGCCTCCAAAGCTCTTGAATTCGGAAGCCTCCCGTCTTAGAAACTAATACACTTCTCACTTGGCTATGAGGTCAACGATGGAGGCAATTTATATTACTAATGTCGCAGCAAATATTGAAACCCAAAGGCTTGAAAGCTACTGCATAATCGGAGAGAAATTAGACCATATTTGAGAAACTAAATGCAATGGATAGCGGAATAAATAATGTTCAGGATGACGGATTAGATGTGATAAACGGTTTGAAGTTCATCTGCTCTTCAGAAGTTACTTTCTAGCACACTCTATATACTCAGTAAATAATGTTATCTCGGCCTTCAGTAATGTCCTAGAGATGGATATGAAACGTTCGCCGGTATCTTCCCTAAATATCTGGGGACTTCTGACCTCGGACCTAATGTTTATGGAGTGGTAAGTTTGTAGGAAAACACATCTATTTAACTATAAGGGTAAAATTTGTATAACTGGAGCGTTTAGCTAAAAGTAAATTAAGGCTCGTTCGATTACAGTGACACTCAAATTCTCCTGTTAAAGATTTGAACGATAGTTGCATTAGAAATAGCTAGACTTTGAGAAATAAGGAGACAATAACTGATATTTGCATTGTTTTAATGGAAATCCCGAGTATGACTTGTAGTTGGGCCCACAAAGAATGGGGGGGCCGTCACTAAATGTATAATTTTAAGGTCTTGTTGCCTAGATGATATTTTAAGACGAAGACGATGTTACTTTCAGAATGCCCAACCTATGGAAGACAGGATTTTGGATGGTCTCTTAAATTTCCCTATCAGTAAGAACTAATTCGCATCTGGTTGTAAAGGGTTGGCATATTTTTAGAGTATCATATACCTGGTAAGGGCGAGCTTAATCAAAGAGGCGTTTGTTCGATTCACAAGGTTTCTCTATCTAAAGATTCCATTCCAATAAACTGTAGGTACGCTCTGGTCTAAGTGGTGGCATTAAATTTCTTACTTGTTTTACGTTTCCATTGTTTAAAATGCACACGGAAGACAGTGTGTTTTATAACCATGTGAGAGAGAGTGAGTGAGATAGAAGAAGGTCCGGGGAAAGAGAAACGAAAGAAATCCATTCATTACCATATTTAATGCCATTTGCTGTTTTACTGTTGATTTTTCATTTCGTTTTTATAAATATTTAAACCCAATTTATTTTGTTAAAACTGCACAAAAAAAAGAAAATAAAAATAAAGGGCCATCAACCAGAAAATAACAGCAACAACAGCAACAACTATGATAACTTCCCACGCAATAACACAGAGAAACAGCAACAACAACAACAACAACAACAATAATAATAATAATAAAGTTCTTTAACAGGCCCAAAATATCGTATAAAAAGAGTATCAGAGGACTAAAGGAGGAAAAATTAAATTGAAATGGCTGAGCAGAGTAAAGTAGAGTAGAGTAGCGTAGAGTAGAGTGTAAAGAATTAAATTGAAAAAAAGGGGAAAAGAAAGAAACTGAAAAAAACAGGACAACCGTGACGCGTGTGCCTATAATTACCAACTAATTTATATATTTTTGAGGCTCGACTTTGCCTACTTTTCTGTTTTTTCCTTTTTCTTTCTTTCTACTTTCCTTGCGACGTCGTTTATAATCATTTTCATCTGCTGCGCTGTTGCTACTGCTGCTGTTGTTTTTGATTGTTGGCGTGTATGCTACAATTATAGGGTGTTTTTATCTTTTCAAATTTGTAAACATTTTTGAATTTCGATTTGATTTTTGTTTGTTTGAAATTTTCTTTTTGCTTCGCCTTTGTTTTATTTTTTGTTGGCTTATTAAGAGAATGATAAATTGGCAAAAATGAAATATTTTTTTTTTTGTTTAATTCTAAACGCTTGAAATTGATTTCAATCTACTGTTACCCAGGGGAATGCATGCGAGACATATTACAACCCAAAGAAGAAGAAGAAAACAAAGACACTAACCAACACCAAAGATGATATCTGACATTTCGACAAACAGCGCCATTTGGCCTAATGCTTCTGCTACGCTTTGGGCACGTGTCGCGTGCTTTTTTCGTTACAAAATGAACTCCCCACCCCCCCCCGCAACTGCAAGAAGAATGTCAAAAGAATTCCACACAAAAAAAAAATTAATGAAGAGCAAGTTTTAAGTAAGTCTTCAAAAACGGACTCTCTTTCATTTGTCAACATCACTTTGATTATCTTTTTTTCCCATTCTCCCCAACTACTTAACTGCTTACCTCCTTTACCTCCCCCTAATTATCATTAAATAACAGCCAAACTGCCACATTGCAGCCCTATGGTTTTTTAACTATTTGTGGGCATTGGGCAAGTACTTTATGCAAGTGCGGTTGAGTGTCAAGTGTGTCATTTGTTTGGCATTTTTGCACGGCTAATTAATGGCCATAAATGGTAGAGCCAGTTAGTTAAATAAGACAGACAGACAGACGAAGAGACAGACACACCATTATGGATTCCTTGAACGTGCTGTTATTTTAAGCAGAGATAATAAGCGAAAAACCAAAATAACAAACAAATTGAGAAAATCTTTCTAATCTTTCTGAGCTAGACTATCGCTGCACACTATTTATCATAATAATCGATAATTAAATTGCATTTTACAGAACTGTGGGTAGTTTTAGCGATGGGAAAATCAATTTAATTAAAGTTTTCTTTTCAATAAAAGACTTAATAATGGAATATTTTCTAAAGACAATAGCTATTCATTCTTAAGAACGTAAAGGGTTTATATAGACCAATAAATGACAAGCAAAGACCCCGTAATTGTAGAAAATAATTATCCAAATCAAGTGATTTTATTATATTCAGCCTGCCATAGGTTTTAATGTTTGCAAAATTTTCAAAAACTACCCTACAGGACTGCTTTTGAAACCTTTGAAGAGAAAATAGGCTACAATACGCTTCCAAAGCCCATTGCATTGCTTTCATCACTTCTTCCAATAAGCATTTTGGCAGTTATGAACAGAAAGCATCAAATTAGTTGTCATTTATTCAATCTGTTTTGTCAAAACTACTTTGAATACCATGGACGAGTATTCACTGAATGGCCTCTAGAACATTTGGCAACTGACAACTGTTATCAAAAAAATTAGCTCCAGCGTTAACGAAGAAATGGTACGTGAACAAACAAAATTGTCGAATTTGGGAGGACACCAATTCACATGAAATCCAAGAGCGTCCAGTGGATACCAAAATATAACTGTTTGGTGTGGATTTAGGGCTTGGTTCACATTTCTTGAGGAATGACGATGTAGGCTTGTTACGTGTAAACAATTCTGTCTGAATTTTGATTTTACTGGGCAACTGACTTACGTGCCATTAACAATCCCTTTATCGGCCTACTTTTGATTCCATACGCCGCTGCTTCTTACACGCTTAGTTACACCAATCAATTACAGGTCTTTCACCATTTGGTCTTTCCAGCTTAGACAAGAGCGTCCTTTACGCCGACTTTTCCATCCGAACGCCGTGGCGGAGCTAGGGCAGTCGCTGGATATTAATGCACTACACAGCGTCTATGTCGTTGAGGAGCTGATGCGAAAATCATCTCCATCTTGGATTGGACTGAAGATCTTACTCTGAAGTTCTCTCCCTAATCGTCTCAAGTTTGCTGCATTGGTGCTTCTGCGCCATAAAGAAGCACAGAAGAAGAAGGCAGGATTAACGACTTCGCAGAGTGCATTTACGGATTATTCCATGTAAATGTTGTCCACTGTTATGCTGCGGGTTATTCAACCGAAGATATAAGTTTTGTCATAATTTCGTGGGTATCTTACCAATGGCAACTACAATCTGGCTGACTTGCCTCTGTCTACGAGAGATTACTCGTATCCCCACAAAAAAATACTAAAGTGGAGTATTTTGTTTTGTCTTCTAAAGTTAATGAGAAGTCATTGAGAGTGATTGATTGACAGTTTAGAACACTTTTTTGCAATTGGCCTGTAATCAGCACGGTTTTAGTGGCATTATTGAGTCTTCGCATGAGTTGTAATACACAAAACTTAAAAAAATTCTTGAATTCCTTAAGGACCTTAGGTAACGAGGTTAATGCAAATGTTGCAATGCTCTTTGGCTTTAAATGAACGTATATTGGAATGTAATTTCACACTATAAAGCCTCTACTATAGATTCGAAATCGCTTGAGGTATAATTTTCCTTTCAGAAATTAAGCTATTCCATGAGTTTCAATTGGAATGTTGACTGAAAAGTTAACATTTCTGAAAGTAAATAAACGCTTTCATTATATTTTATGAATACTTTTTAAAGTTCTTGTATTTCTCGGAATTAATTCGTTAATGAGGTCCTAGAATTTAACAAAATTTAATTAATAAGTCAAAAAGAAAGCTATTTTAAATAGCAATTAATACGAATCACTCTCAGAATTGCCCAATTTTAATTACAATTTTTTTTCCTAAGCCATCAATGAACGAAAAAAAAACAAACAAATCCAGTGCAAATTGTGTTGAAAACAAAGCAAAGTAAAGCAGCACATATAAACCCCAAAAGTAATCGATAGAATTTTGGTATACCGGGAGGACACTCAGAAATAAAAACTAAAAAAATTGTTTCTTTGAATATTTCTGGGGTTTTTTAATTTCTCTCATATAATCCTTTCGATTTCTTTTCTTTTTTGCATAAACAACAACAACCACAATATGAACAACATGGTCAACAAATTTGTTTAATTTACATTTATTTTGCAATAAAAAACAAAAACCAGAAACTCCGAAACTCAGCTTTATAAAGCAAAATTTCAGGCAAAAATTTATTCGATACATTTTAAAATTAAATATTCAAAGGAAACAACAACACAACAACATCGACAAGGAAAAAAATTAAAATAAAAAAGGAAAATTCTCTCAATTAAATAAATTTAATAACAAACGTACGCTCTCTTTACTCTTACCACCCATATACAACAAACAACAACTTACAACAACAATACTGATTAATCAAGTAAAACTCATGTACAATAAAATAAGCAGGAGGGAGTTTTAGTTTTATTTTTTGGGTTTTTTTGTTATTAATAGAAAATTCCAAATAAATTGATCGTTAACTAAAAAGACAGACAGACAGCTCGACAGGGACAGACAGGACAGAGAATTATTTAAATTTACATTAAATGTTCAAACGTCATTATCATTATATCATCATAATCATGCTATATTTTAACCATCGCATCAAGCCACCCCAAACAACCTACACTCTCAATATGGGAACGTACAACGAAACACACACACACACACACATCAACATTTACAATTCTTCTAAAAGCAGTGTGTTGTAAGCATAAGAAGAAGACAAACATGTATTAAAAATAAACTGTTCCCAAGTGAACAACATAGACCAGCATAAACAGAAAACATGTTTCCCCTACCATTATTTACTCCCCACAAAGCATTCAGTTAGGGGAGAGAGTATCACTAACAGAACAACACACCAATTGCTCTCTTTTTCTTTACAACCAAGAGGCGTTGTTTATTTTTTTATCACTATTGCGCCATTGTTATTATGCTCTCACCAGTCTTATTGGCTAAAGGGAGAAGCGGAGAAAAATCTATTGCCTTGCAGTTTTTTGTATTTGTTTTGCGTTATCGGCGTTCGGTGGTAAACTGGTATTGTTTGTTGTTATTTTCCTTTTTGGTTATGCTTTGGTAAATAAAAAGGAGAATAAAAAAATATAACAACAGAACACACATGCTCATACACACAAACAGTTTCAACCATAATAAGAGTGTGGCCGTTACATTACAACACAAATAAACAAGCAAATAAATAAACAAATACTGCCAGATTTAATAGGAATTTGCAATTTCCCAAATTGTGCAAATTAAATCGCCTAAAAGACTACGAAATCGTTTATTATTGAAATCAAATAAATTTTCATTACAAAAAAACCAATTTCCATTCGTTGGTTTTTATCTTGATGGAAGGTTAACCACAGGAACTTTCACAGATACAAAGCTGATCTAGATAAAGAATACTGGAAACTGTCCATTACGGCTATAGTTTTACAATTCAATATAAAAATCAATATGATGCTATGGTTCACAGATTCTGCTTACCTTAACCGATGCTCTTTAGTGCAATAAAAGCTACCAAAATGGAAGATCAGTACAGTTAGTAAATAATATTGAACAAGAGATCGAAAGCAAATTAAACGCTTAAATCTATTGAGCTATTAGCAAAATGCTGTACAGTATCCTGCATACACACGCACAATTGATCATTACAACCCTTTAGACATGATTACGACGATTGTGTGAAGCTAACACAGCATCCTACAGATGACTTCAAAAATCGTGATCTAACAAAGATGGATGACCATACGATCCTACTAGCCAGACACAAAGATAACAATAACTAGTGAGTGAGCATTGACGTATTCGACAACATGAAATTGGAAACAGGCTTTTGAAATGAGCAGGCAATTGCAAAATCGACTCGATGAAAATGCTGCGTCTAATGTGTTTCTAGCATAGGTGCCACCTTTAATGGATAAAATTAATACACACAACATTGCTGGTCATAATTCTATCTAAAAAGTTCTAATTTCTAATTAGGCAAACCTTGTAAGATGGAGATACTTTTTGAAATGAAGATAGGAAAAAGCCATTTATGGCTGCTATCCGCTATTAGCAATTCTAGGGCTTCAAGAAATGCATGCATGTCTCAAACGTAGAACTACAGCACATCAGACTTATTTAATAATTTGAGAGTATGACTCGAACTAAAATCATAAAAGGGCACAAGAAGTGTTTCTTAAACTAAGTATCTTAAACTGTGCTATGCGATAATTTGACATACAAACAGATGTTTGATAAGCTCAATTTTAAAAAAATTCTGCACTTTGCCTTGTTTAGGACCATCACTGCTTTACATTTAAAATTCATTGATATGGCAACACCATCTTCCACCATTGAGTTTTTTAGGCAACAAAAAAAGCCTCCAAAAAATAAGGAAAAACAAAGAGAAAATGCACAATAATAAAAATAAGACACACATACACTCGCACACACTTAAACACGCATACATTTTTTTCTTACGGCAGAGACAATAACAAAAGAAACGTAAAAAGAGAACAAAAAAAAAACTGAAATTGCTCTCATCTCTTGAAGAGTAGAGGCTCTTAACATAAATCGTTAGTCCCAGAGTGGATGGTTGTTTAAAAGAGTGGGTGGTTGGAGCATGTATGCACAAATACATAGATATTAATAGTCGTTGTTGTTGTTGTTGTTGCCAATGTGGTGTGAGATGTTATAAAACACATGCACAGCTTATGAGTCTGCCCCATTATTCGTCCAATAGGGAGTGGGTATCCTTCTTAGAGGTTTTCATATGATTCTCCCATTTTTTCTTTTATGCTCTGTGTATTGTATTAGTGTTTGTTTACATTTGCTGTATGTGCATGTGTGTGGGTGGCATAGCTTTTTCTTCTTATTTTGGTTGGCACGGGTGTGTGTGTGAGTTTGTTTCGTTTCGTCGTTCGTTTATTTGTTGCTGTGAGGAAGTACACACACTACAAGTACCAGAGAGCACTTGTATTTCTTTTTCTATAACAAAGTCAGGCATACTCATACACTTATTAACTCTCGCTCTCTCTTTCTCTCTCTCTCTCTCCTTCTGACTAGCTGTCTCTGTTCCTTCCCTCTTTAGTCTTTTGTATTCTGTGCCATTATTTTGGTATTTTTGTTCTTGACTATGCACACACAAGTATTCTTCACATCTATGGAGCACATCATAAGCTCCCTTCAATAGCAAGAACAGCAACAACAACAACAACAACACCAACAACAACAAACAACAACAACAACCAGTATGAACAAGCAATGTTTATTGTCCTCGTCTCTTGTTTGTTGTTGTTATTAACATCTCATCAGATTGTTGTCGTCGTTAACGCTTGTTGTCACATACTCGAGTCGTTTTCCTTTCTTTTCTTTTGATTTTGCTCGCTCGTCTTTGTTGTGTAAGTGACTCACTTACACATGGGGGTATTTGGGGCTCTTTCACCATAACAAAATTGGCTTTTCTTAATATAGAATCACCTCCTCGCTTTCCTTGTTTACGAACTCGCTCTCTCACCTCCCTTGTCAGAGTTGTTATATTTACGAGTATTTGCTTGTCTCTTGTTGTTGTTTTTTTTTTTGCCCTGTTTCTGTTTCTGTTTTTCTTTTTTCTGTATTTTGTTTGTAAAAGTGGTTTTAGAAGAGTTTTCTTCTCTTTTTCCTTTTTTATGTTGTTGGTTCTCCCTTAAAAACCCAAAACAAGAAAAAAAAGGAAATATTCCTTATATTTACAGTTACACATTCTCTTGACAATTTCTCTCGATTTTTTTTCCTACTATTTTTCGTAATTTGTTGTTTTGTATGTTGTATGTAGTATGACAACAGGACGTTGATAATATTTTATATTTTCTAAAACACAAAAGAAATAATTTAATGACGATGACATACTTATGGGGGACACTGTCTTTTCATAAACATCGCTTGTCGTGTGTTGCCATTCACTGTCCACAAACCTTAATTGCATTTTATAATAAAAAACCACTGACGAACGGAGCGGAGTAGAGTGAAATGAGAAATGTAACGTAACGAAGGCAGGACTTTAATTTATTTAATCAAAGAAAAAAGCAAAAAAACTAGACAATGAGCATAAAATTTAATTAAATTTTATTTAAACGTCAGGTTCTATAGTTGAATTGCAACAGAAAATTTACTAAAGCGGTGCAATTGAAACCTTATTTAAGATGTTCTGAGCGAAAACGCAAAACTAGTTCAATTGTTGACATGATTGAAGGCATATTTATTCACTTTTAAGTATTTTGTCATACTCGTGAATTTTGTCCTTAATATTACAGGGATTTTGTCCGATAGAACTTACGGCCACTTTTCTATCCCGGCAGAGCAAATTTCATGTACGCTCCCATCCACTTTTAGATTTTAATAGTAAATCTATGGTTGCGATAAAACTTGGCATTATGCTCGTAATACAATGCCATTTAAATGACTGCCTTTGGATTGATTACAGCAACTGAGCCCTTAGTGGTAGCTTCGAACCACTATTTCGCTTATTTCTGCCGATATCTTGGTGCTAAAATGTTCTGCATAGACACGTTCTTTGTTGTAGCCACACTAACAAGTCTAACGGCGTCAAGTAGCATGACCTAAGCGGTCAACTCTCATTGTGAGAACATGAAATTACCAATTCTGGAAAATTCTTATGAAATAAAACCAAAATTAATCGAATTGTGCGACTTGTGGCACAATCTTTTTGAAACCAAATACCGTCCCTTTCATAACCTTCAATTGTAGGCCAAAAAATTTGGGTATGCTACTCTAAATTCACGGAAAGGGTTTCTTTTAGGGTCATTTTCGAGAAACTTTAGCCCCAGGACACCACTAGACCGCAACGATCACGAAACAATCACTTTTTCGGACTGCCATGGCTTTTCCGCAATCATTTCTTGGTTTTTCGAATCCAATACGCGATTATTTTTCGTATTAACGTAGGTAGGTAGAGGTGGCTGCCCATCCCAGAGAATTGGAGGGACACACTTAGGCCTCAAAGGGGCTCATTGTGTTACCATAGTTTTCCGTTATTTCCTAGTCACGAAACCATTCGGAGCTCCTGATGAATCAATTTAGTCTGCAAATATCAGTCCTTGAGAATTCCTGCAGATTATCCATGTAGTAAGCACCCAAGTACTACTTTCTTCTCTGACAAAGAGCCGGGCATGTACCGCAGCTGAGGACGTCTCTCTCTTCACATCTCTGAGCTTGGTGCTAGAACTCGTTGTAGATGTCCAAGCCAATGCGCCTCGCATGCGTATCTCTATACCCCGCAACAACCCTAAAGCGCGCCCCGTTGTATAGTTATACCAGACTTTTAGTGCGCCTTCATCCAGCTTTAAGCCAGTATTTATTGCGCCGTCTCACGATGTCCTAGGCCGTCATCTGTCGTTGACGGAATCGACGACGTTTATATTATGGTTACGGTCTCATTAGGAGATGTCCAAGGTCCGAATTCTCGGAAGTCGTGCTACGTAAAAACCAAAATCACCATTGGAAACTGTTGCTCTTGCTCCCAATCATGCTCAGCTCCATCTTGGCGTTCTGCCGTTATAGTTGTTGCATAAGTTAGAATTTATGTGGAGCGGGGAGATGCAAATCCAAATGCAATATGCACAATACTGAACCGTAAGATAAGCGCAACTACTGAGAATGCTGTGGATTTGGATTTTACCAACAGAAGCCATATTTTTTGCAGTGCTTACAATGTAATGATGCACAGTACCGCTTAACGTTTCCAGTTTTTTCTAATTTCTTTAAAATCTTGTCAATCCCTTGCACTGTACATCAATTAGGACGTCAATTAGGACTCTGTAATCTTCGAAAAGAGGTCACGTTTGATTTACCACTTTTGTCGGAAATTTCTACTGCGCTTAAGCATTTGCGGTTGTTGAATGTTCGATTTTCCTAGATAACAACACTTTCATTCGATAAATGGCACTTGAGAAACAGGATAACATTGCTAGGAGGAGATCGACAAACAAATGTTTAAGATCTCAGAGTTGAGATTTGAATACGTAGTCCTCGTCTAGTAAGCCAAAAAGCTAGGCACTAGACAACTGTTTCAGTTTTTAAATAATTTGATGCTTTCTAGTCTTGATTTGTACTAACCAACGAACTGAAATCAATAGGTAGGAACGGCTGTTGTAAATAGTACCCCCCACTCAATAAGTAAGGCTTTAAAAGGTAAATTACACTGTCACTTAATTGTCACTTTATCAAACGCTATAAAGGTGAAATAAAGTGAGTAATTGTGTTGGTAATATGACACTTTAAATTGCTTTATAAATT
>QOCX01001483.1:21436-33756 GCA_005959815.1 Sarcophaga bullata | reverse complement strand
ATCAGCTTCGCAGGTATACCGAGCTCAGGCATTGCGGCAAAAACACGATCCCTTATGGGGCTATCGAAGGCTGCCTTATAGTCGCCAAAAAGATGGTGTGTGTCGACTTGTTTTTCGTGTGTCTTTTCCAGGATTTGGCGTAGTGTGAAGGTCTGGTCGATGGTGGACTTGCCAGGTCTGAAGTTAGACTGATAAGGTCCAATTAGTGTTTTGACGAGTGGCTTCAGTCGTTCACACAATACGCCTATAAGAACCTTATATGTGATAGGGAGAAGGCTTATACCCCTGCAGTTGGCGAATAACGCAGGGTCTCCCTTTTTCAGGATAGGACAAAGGACACTGAGATGCCAATCGTTGTACATACTTTTCTCTAGCCATATTTTGTAAATACGCTGGTGCATGCGCCCTACCAACTCATTACAACCGGTCTTAAACAATTCAGTGGGAGGCCATCTGGACCTGCCGCTTTATTGTTTTTAAGTCGCATAATCGTGACTTTGACTTCTTTATGGCTAGGCAGCAGAATATTCACGCCGTCATCATCGATCTGGTACGGAACATCATCTCTAAAGGCGGCATTGGTATCGTCATCGCCTTGTAGCAGAGTAGAGAAGTGTTTCCTCCACAAACTCAGCACTCCCTGCGGTTCTTTAACCAAGCTTCCATTCTCACCCTTGCAGGAGGACGCCCCGGGTTTATAACCCTCGGTTAGGCGCTTAACCTTTTGATAGAACTTTCGAGCGTCATTCCTACATGTGTACATCTCGACTTCCTCACTCTCACGTCTTTCCTGCTCCCTCTTCTTGCTTCTGAAAAGGCGTCTCTCATCCCTTCTCCTCTCTCTATAGTTATTGACAATGGCTCGCGTAGCGGCAGACTGCAACGTTTTCTTGTATGCGGCGCTTTTCTCTGTACTAGAGCAAGCAGACGTCGAGGCGCTAATGCGCACTTGGCTGTGGCAAGGTAGTGGTCCGAGTCGATGTTTGGACCCTAAATGTGTTCACATCTACTACACTGGAAACGTGCCTTCCGTCAATCACAATATGATCAATCTGGTTGGTTGTTGATCGATCTGGGGACATCCAAGTGACCTTGTGGATGTCAAGATGCTGAAACCTAGTGCTGCATACTACCATGTTATGCGCCGCGGCGAATTCGATCAGCCTTATACCATTGGAGGTAGTGTTCGCATGGATTCTGAACAGTGGGGGCGACAGTGGGGCCAAATTTACTTTCCCCCCGACCTTCGCATTAAAATCTCCGAGGACGATTTTGGCATCATGGGCCGGGCAGTTATCATATACGTCCTGGAGTGTAGCGTAGAAGGCATCCTTAACCACATCGTCCTTTTCTTCCGTCGGGGTGTGAGCACAAATTAACCTGATGTTGCAGAATTTTGCTCTGATGCGGATAGTGGCTATTCTTTCGTTCACAGGCGTGACCCCAGAGACTAGATGACCTAGTCTCTTATTAACCACAAATCCGTCGGTGTCTGCTTCGTCCGATAAAGGCCGGGATACACTAGCATTAAAATTAATACTGTCGAAGAATTCTCCAACCAGTTCAGAGTTGGCTATTTTGCGTGAAGAGTGGCTGCACACTCTTCCGCATTCGATATCCTCCTGGTCGGCAACTTTGGCTATGCCCCACTTGTCAGAGGGTAGATTGGTCCAAAAACTATAGCCACCAGCTCAAGGCAATCAATTTAGAAACGGCAGTGGGGTCAGAATGGTCCACAAAGTAACCAGGCGAAAAGGGTCGTACCAAAAGGGGAGGGGTAACTTTCAGCTAAAGACAACCCAGCTGAAGGGAGGATCTTTATTGACTCCTAAGTCTAGATCCGTACTGTAAATGGTAAAAGGGCAGGGCCTCATCTAGCGGGATGTGACGATGTCAAACACTAATGGTCTTGATTAGAGGCTCCGTTGGAGCCAAGGGATAGATAAGTCACTTTTGTTCTGCGCGCTGTAGCACATTGCAAAAGCTGGATAAAAAAGAACAGCTGAGGCGTTCACCGCTAAGCTCCGTCGTTCCTCATCTAATCTCAGCGACATTGGTGGACTGTGGGCTATCATCTCCCACTCCTTGCAGACTACTGCAGAAACAGTCCTTGGTTTCGAACGCCCACCCCAACGAAATCAATGGTACGATGAATAACACCGCATACAAGAAAGCGTCCGCCGCTACGCGAGTCAGAAAAGAAGGGATGAGAGACGCATTCTTAGAAGCAAAAAGAGTCGAGAGGACTGCGTCCAGTTCATAGACGCTTGTTCTTTTCCTTGGGACTTACTTTCCGGGCAGTGTCACCCTTGAGGCACAAGGCTCTACCTTGATAATGGGATTGGTAGAGGTGTCTACTCTGTGGAACTGGATCTATACATATCCCTCCGGCTGCCGGATTACTGTAACGTGTTTCAAGCGGGTGTAATAACCATCTACCGCGCTGGTCAGTTAATCATCATCAACGGCGCTCCTTTCACCAGTATCTCAATCTTCTCTCATAGTCAGAGTGTTATGTTATGATTAACTCTAGGCTTGGTAGGGATTGTCACCGTTGTCACGAAGATATTTTTCGGCGCTTCAGTGTCTCACTTGTCTGGGTTGCTGGGCACAGTCATATTCCGGAAACTGCAGGGCCGACGAGCTCGCAGAGTTGGCGCACACCTTCCGGAACCCTTGTGGGTATGCCACTTACCTCAGTTCAATTGACCATTGGGCGGAAATTTTTTCGGGAGGCCAACCTATTCTGGGTCAAATAGGAATGCTGCTCACTTGGCCCTCGATGAGTAGAAGGCACACCAATCAGTTACTCGGACTTGATCGTAATGTCATCTCGATCATAGCGGCCTTGCTTACAGGTCATGCATTATGGGTAGAAACTGTGAAACTGTGAAACTCACTTATCCAATATTATTTAAGTTTACATTTGAACGTATAATCGTAATGAGAGCACAGTCAATGTTTGTTTTATTTTGTTATAAATATGTTCAAAGGTACAGGTCCCCGTTTACGCTAATATCCCGAAACTAAGTATCGCCAAATAGCTAGCTACTAATTTTTTATAAGGTCACCAGTAAATAAATAAATAGCTGATCTATGTTTTTGGCAAATCAGTTGTTTTTTTACATTCCATGCATTTAATTTTTAGAACGTCTATTTCATACATCTAATTGTATTGGATCAAATCTTATTCATGAAAACAATTCCAAAATATTTGAACATAATTCAAATAGAATATTCATGTTGATAACTTGCAAAAGAAGCTATGTAAAGCTTTTATGCTATATCACTTGTGCAACTACGCAATTTCTAGCATTAATAAAACTGGCGCACTTTTCTATTGCAGAGTCACACACCAGATATGAGATTGAATGAAGAAGTGCGAGTCACTGCAGATTATTATAAAATACACATAACCCAATATTCTGTTAAATATTGTTTTACAGAAAAATCGACGATACCACAAAAATAATAACAATAATCGTGAAAATAACAGCACCAGCATCGTCAACAACGACAACATCACCAACATCATTCACCATTACAACTTAAGCAACAGCAGTAACAATAACATCACCTACCTTTGTAACTTAAGTACCAACAGTTACAATAAGGTTAGATTAGGTTAGGTTGGAGTGGTAGCTTTGGTACCAAAAGCTCACTTGAGCACGCATAGCGGCCCATTGTGACGGAACAAATGAAAGCAGTCCCTGTACTGACCAAGTTCTACCAAACTAAGGAAGAAGAAGTTGCTCAGCGTAAGTCTGCATATTTGAAATAAGACTCATAACAACAATTTCGTAGACAACATTGTAAACAATAACAAAAATGGCTATAGTAATAACATAGTTAACAACAACTTCGTCAACAACAAGTTCCACGACTACAACAACAATGTAAGAAACAACTACAGAGTTGAAAACCTCTACAACAGCAGGAAAGTCGACACCAAAATCAAACACATTAACTACAGATATATTCCAGAAGAGTAGGGGCTAAAGTACCATTTTCTCCCGACAACGCATTCGTTTATGACCCAAAAGTGAGAGCACGTATGATTATTTCAATCGTCCAGAGGAGTCGAAAAAGTCTTAAAATTTATCAAAAATTTGAAGAATTTGCTGACTGGGGAATAACGCGTATTAAACATCAAGTTAAACTATTATGCAAAACTACGGTTGGATTAGCTTTGCAGAGAATTTTTGACATATAACCCTGTGATCTCATAAACATTGCGAAAAATACATTAGAAAGAAATGTTTGAAAACATTTTTATAAGCACACAATGAATTCGGAGTTAAAATTAATTATTATACTATTATATTATAATTATAATTGTAATAAAATAAATGCATGTATGTATTTCAAAGGCTAAATTTAATTAGACAAGATTAGCAAATAGTTGTTGGGATTGGATTATAAAATTAATTTTTGATTAAATTGAAAATTATTAATATTTAATTGTTTTATACGTACATATATATGTATATGTGCAAATTACAAAATACATAGGTCCTTTTTTAAACCGTACATACATATATATGTATATTCTGAATTGAAATAAAAATGAAATCTAAAAAAAATATTTGAAGGCCAACATTCATGATGCCATTGCTGAGATGCGACCCATACACTCGCAAAATTGCTCAAAAATTGGCCCGATTGAATGAGGTGCTGTGACGATAGCGGAGGCAGATATAAGAGTGAAATAATATTCCATTTCTAACCGGAACAATTGTACTTCACAACAAAGAAGTGAATTTGGCAAAATATCAAACCGTTTTTGTTTTATTGCATTTTTAAATTTCCCACTCTATATATTGGATGTTCCTGAAAAAGACTTCTAGTTGCCAAGTAAAAATTGATGTTGCTCTTGAGGGAATAGTACAATTTACATTTTAATAGTAAATTTTATAAACAAAAACATTTATAAAAATAGTCTAGACTTGTTTTGTTTGAGAAAAACTGTTTTATTGATATTTACATATAAAAATATTGATTACCAAAATATGTTTGAACCTATTTTAAAAATCTAAAGTTTTTTAGAAAGTGGAGAGATTAGCCGTTAAAACGGTATACATAAACATTTTGTTTAAACTTACATGATAAGAGTTTCAATGTAATAAACTTGGAAAATGTGAGTTATTTTTATTTTTCAAGTTTGGCTATATTTAATTGCAAAATTTGATTAAAAACTTAAAAAAAAGTGCTGAAATTCTAAAAGCGCATTCTCTTGGGAAGAGATTGACACTTCGTTTGATAAAATCGGACTAAAATTGCTGTATTTGTTATTTAAAGAGTATAAAGCTGTCATATTTTTTATATATGTTGTCTTATCAAATGAACTTTAAGTTAAAAATTTTCAAAATTTTTGATGGATATTAAGTGTTTATTGAAAAATGTGTCCTTTTTCCTTGGACCAACTACCGGAAATTGGCTACTGTTTGCGGAAAGCGAAATAATACTATTTTCGAAAAACACATTTATTGGAGGACTTCTGGTAGTCGTTCAAACGTGCAAAGCGCAAATTCTTCGGTAAACAATCAATCGCCTTGATTTAAAATAAATTTTTAATTTTATGTAATGTGACTAAGATATATTTATACAGGTAGTGCCATCAAAGCAGCAAAGTCTTTCTTTCTTATTGTTGCATTGCCACAAGATTTTCAAAAATAGAACGAAAAGTTAGTATACCTTTTACCATGTCAATTTTGGTAGACGAAATAGACAAGGCGACTGAAAAAGACTGTGGGCTGAAAAAGATCAACAAGTACATGTTATTTTTGTGCAAAATTCAAACCGAAAGCAGTACCACTATCTGTAGAAATATATCTTAAATGTGACAGTGAAGTAATTGCATGTGAACCAATTTTGTTTTTAAAGGAAGCTGGTAACACCAAAAATAGTAGTATATTTATACAACTCTGGGCGTGTATTTGTGCCGCCGCCTCAAGCATAGTACTTTAATTCTTCAGTTACGCTCGCTTAAATAAGAAGACATTTTTATTTGAAATTCGGTAACGAATGAGGAAGTTAAGTGAAGTTGAAAATAATTGTAGTATATTATAAAAAATTTGTGTAATTTTTTTTTATTAAAAGAAATCAGAATCTTTATTGCTTGGAAACGAAATAACCAGGTAAATTGAAAGTGAAAATTAATTATGGTAAATAGATAAAGAAAAAATTAACAGTTAAAAAAATCCTTCCAAAAAATTGTGTACACCATTCATGATTGTTATAAACATTTTGTATTCCTGTAAGAGACGCCAGACGATATATATGTATATATGAATACATATGTATATATAAATATTAAGTATTTAAATGGACATTTACTCATATTTTTCTTGAAAAGGAGTCGTAAAGCGTGGGTTTTAATTTACAAGTTTGGAAATAATCGAAATGAAGTTTTACAAAAGTTAAAAGAGAGAGGGTCAGGCGTCAATAATCATGAAGAGTGCGTATTAATGTATTATATAAATATAAATTTATATATATTATTTATGTACATACATGAATATATATATATATATATTTATATATTATTATATACATTTAATATTATATAACATCTGTTTTGATTTTCTTCACCTATCGTTTCCTCTTATCCCTGTTGATTGTTGAGTTTGGGTGTGCCTGTCGCAGTTGCGACGACGCATTAATAACGACAGAGGCTGTAGTAGCAGCAACAGCCAGTGCAGCTACCTTTGTTGTACTTAAACTTCTACTTTCGCCTGCAAAGATACAGAAGGCGATTGTTGTGTATTTTTTATGTGTATTTATCATTTAGTTTCTTTGTTTTGTACGCTTCGGTTTTAAATGGAGTTCTTTTTTCTTTTTGGCGTGTCATTCGTGTGTACACATTTGGCTTCGTATGATTTCCTCGCCGTTGTCTCTTATTCGTTTGCGATTGTTTCTCTTTGTGTGCGTTGTCATATAGTACACACTTCTACTTCATTAAATTATCCTGTATACAATTCAAATTGAACGATTTAAAATTTGTCTAAAATTATATGCCGTTAATGTAATATACATATATATATGTATGTATGTATATATATACACATCTTTATATGTGTATACATATGATAAATTTGTGTATTATATACAAATCCATAGGCACAGCAATTTAAATATTACATATACGCTACAAGAACTCAAGTACTATCTTTTTGGAATATACAGGATTAAAACTAGAATATATAACAATATTTTTGCTTAAAACCACTTAATTCAAATCTTGCTGTAAAAAATTCTGTCAAATATTTTCTATAAAAAATGGAATTTATATACATAACTCTAAAGAGGATATGAAAACATACGTCATCTTTGTTATTGTATTGCACAATTTATTCAAATGTGTAATCTTATTTTTAAAGTGCTAATTAAATTACACTTGTGCAGAAGTGCTTGCTTTTGTTAAATGAATTACGTTAATTGATACTAAAGATTTTTTTCTGTGATCTAAATTACAGTGGATGTGCAAACTTTCCCGATCCCTAAGTTCTTTGTTGCTTGTAAATTACTGACTTAAGCTGCTGCAGTTAAGTTATTACTTTAACATATGTATAAATAGTACGAAAAATTATCTTATAACCTTATGTTTAATTTTTTTTTATGTAGTAAATGCGATTTATTTTTATTATATTATATACATAAAAGTATACAAATGAAGAATAGAAATTATCACAGTTGCAAAACCTTTTGAACAACAATGTGTATATTTTTAAATGCATTCAATGTTGTATTGTTTACATATATATTTTATATATTTAATGCAAATAACTGGATTCAAATTATTTCAGCACTTGATCATTGCGATGAAAAAATTCCATCAACTCTATTAAATTGTAAATAAAAGCGAAGCAAAAAATATCAATAGTAAATAAAAGAAACAAGATTAATGGTTCTTCTGTAATTTTTGCGTAGTTAAGGCCGCCGCCCTTGCGCCATTAAAATATAACCGTGTGTGTGTTTTTCTTCTGTGTGTAATTGTACACAATTGAATGCATTCTAATTAAATAAAAGCAACTTATTCAAGTAAAAGTTCGTATATTTTCTTTGTGCGTTATCAGTTGTAGAATATTTAATCAAATTTTTCCTATAAAGAGCATTACTGATAATAAATTAACAAAAAAAAAATTTACATGTCGGTCATCTGCAGTATTTTTTAAATATATTTCAATTTAATTTCTGAAATAAATTTATTAATTTAATATATAATTTGAAAAAAAAATCGTTCCACATGTTGGAAACTTTTCCAGCTCTTAAAAACAACTAAAAAATGTCCTGTATTTTGCTGCATGTTCATAAGTTTACAAAATTTTAGGATACATTTTTAGTATTAGTTTCCAATTAAAGAAAAATGACATTTCATTTAAAAATTTGGTATTAGTTTCATATCTGGTATATTTCGGCAATCTGTTAAAAGTCCTTTTCAGAACAGTGGGATTTGAATTGCAGTTGTTTTTCGAATAAATTCTGGGTACGGTTAAGTAACATTATCCGATCTTGAATATTGAATATATATATATATATTGAATATTATTATGGTTATTTTTTTTTATTTTATGAAAAAAAAACTTAGTCAGTAGATCTCTATCTATCAATAGAAGGAACCCGTATATTTGTATAGTATTTCAATTCTACCCTCGAATTTTTTTATTTCTTTAAGCTAACAAGTATGGATTCATACTTAATCACGCCAGATCTTAGACGATTCTTGCTCTGCATATTCGAAGTTGTCAACTGCAGTCGCTGAAAGCCAGGCACACTATTAGATTTCCCCCACCATAGTTTAAATTTACTCGATTTACTATTTGAATTTAACAAGTCAAATTTAGACTGAACTTCTTGCGATGTAGTTTTTTTTAATTATTTATTTTTCATCTTTTTTCTATTTAATGGTTTTATAGTTTTACTAGTAGATATGTATTTGATTATAAAGTTTACCTCAAGTGTTTTCGATAATACTCGAACAAAACATTGTTTTTTGAAAGCTTAATGTAATTGACCGCTTTAAACATATAATGTTATTGGTTTCAAACGTGTAAGTACATATTAGTTATGATTGTGCCGGAAGTTTGCCGCTATAATTTATTTGTAGAGAATTAAAAATAAAAGCGTTCTAAAACCCATCTTATAAATAATTAATTTACATAAACGGAAACTTACAAAAAATAATAAAATTTTTTATTTCATATGGCAGAATTTATATACATACAGTTGTGTTCAAAATAATAGGAATGTCCTTTATTTAAAAGCAAAGTTTAAAATTAAGAAAACTATCTTGTGCATTCTGAGCCTTATATTCGGTGTTGGGCGGAATCTAACATGTTGTCTAGACCCAGTGCCACCAAATAAAACAATATTGCTTTCGTCGGTCCACAGTATGTTTTCCTATTTTTATTTCAGCCAATTGATATGTTCTTGGGCAAATTTTAAGCGTGCTGCTGCCTTAGCAGCAATGGCACCTTTCGTGGACTTTTTGTGAATAAATTGCTTTACATCAATTGTCTACTAATAGTAGGACCACTTACGGCAGGATTCAGATCTTTTTGAATTTTTTTGAAGACGCCGAAGAATTTGTTTGCTGTATCGCATAATTCGGCAGTCATCGACAGTTGGTGTTTTGCGTTGCGCGTTTCGGGCTTTTATTTATATTTTAATGCATTTGCGATCATTTGATAGGAGCAACTTAAGGTTTTCTTAATTTCTGTATAAGTTTGTTTTCGAAGATTTTTAATAAGTTCTCTCTTTTCTTCAGGAGAATGCTTTCCTCGTCCCACTATTACAAAAATTGATGTGAATCACTGTAAAAAAATTTTAAATTTATTTTTCCATACTTACTTTTCACTTTTTCTCTTTAATTATATGCTGTTATATTTTTATTTAAAAAAACTCATACTCCTATTTTTTGATCAACAGAAATCAAGGGCAAACACAGAAATGAATCAATTTCATCGTAAATATTTAAGTTATTATGGGATTCTCTTTTGTATTTTATTTCTTACATTCCGTTGTAACTATATTTAGAATATCTTTTGTTTTGCAAATTGGTACAATAAAAACTTTGAACTTTGAAAATATTATTTGGTAGCACTCGTATTATTTTGAACACAGCTGCACATACATATGTATATGGTTTATTTGTTCCATATATGAAAATCACCCCTAAAATTTCAATTTTTTTTAGCATTGCTTTACTATAAAAGACCTTAAAAGAATGGAATATGCTTATGAATCATACAGTAAAATATATGAATAATTAATTGTTTAAAAGAGCAACTTGAATGCTCGGAGAATAGTTTCATTTATTAAAAATATTAAATGAATAGAATTACAAATTTATGATTTATATTTATAAGTCGATTTGGCGAGATCTGTTTTACAATGTTTGCTTTATAAATTTAATTTTTAAATCTGAACATACATACTCCTTCCATTTGAATATATGTATGTATGGATGTATGAATTTAGCACACACTTGTATTTGTGAACCAAACAAAAGTACTAAAAACAAAAACAAAAACAAAAATTTGGTTCTTCGAAATGTCATTTATAAATAATTTTTTATTTTTAATTTACATTAAAAAACGTGCACAACTAATCCTCAAAATTTATTTCATTTGCAAATGTTGATATATTTAAAAAACACTTCAGTTATTAAAACCGAAAATTAAACCTATATATCGTCGTCGAATATCCAAAAGCACGTATCATTAAAAAAAATTAAAATCGATTGATTATGATTCGTAAGGTTATCTAACATATTTCTACCAATTTTTAGATTTTTGCGACCGAAAATAACGTTTTTATATCAATAATTCAAAATGACGTTACCATATGAAGTATTGTTTATTTTATAGCTTTTTTTACTTCTGCTGTATAATTAGAAAAAAATTATTTTACTTACATTTAGATTTTCGACGACGATGTATATATCCATAAATACAACATTCACTCCTGCACACACCGTATATACATATGCATATATATATAATATAATATATACATATATATAGTATAATATATATACATATATATAATATAACGTATATACGTATACATATGTATTTAATATATATATATATATTCTGTCGGGCCTCGATTATCCGTGATCCGTGTTTTCAAATTAATTGTTCTGATTAACCGTGATTACCTCTATATCTGTGTTTTTATTAACTTCAAATCCATACATACAATATAATAAACATGAAAACGGGAAATTTCCTTGTTTGCATACGATGAGTCAGAAGCATTCACAAGTGATTAGTTTAATTTTGAAATTTGAGAAGTGCGGGTGGTTAGATCGTGTTACGAAATTGATATTAAATATTTCTACGGCGACTTCCTCTCAGCAGATTTCTGGCAAAAACTCAGAGTAAAAATAAAATGCCATAAAGTTTCTCAAAGTCTGTCGTTCGGAGTCGGCTTTAAACTGTAGGTCCCGCTACTCATGTATAAAATTAACACACACAACATAAGTGGTGTGAAAGCTAGGTCGTAATCCTGATTGAAGGTTGTAATGGCCAATTATGTATGTATGTATGTTATGTATGTTTCGAAAGACGTAAACATTTTACCAGTTTACTATTATTTTTTTTCTCTCAGACAGCATTTGTTCTTTTCTTAAATTTTGTAACCGGCTATTAGTAATGACAGATCATTTATTAACACCTCGCTTTTCATGCAGTCAAATTTAATAGCACCAGTTGGGTTTTGCTAATTTTAGTTTCTTAAATTATGTAAAAGAAGAAATCACCGAAAAATTACAATTGAAAAGATTGTTGGCACATTTTGTGTAGAATTACGCAATATTTTTGAAAAACGTGAGCTAATAAAAAAATTGTTATCTGAAAGGGAAATCGTACTCCGAAATCAAAGAATTGCTGTACTGTTCTAATAAAATTATAATAAATGCCTTGAGATATGAGCCAAAGGTGGAATCCCGTGGTAGGAAATGAATTTTGTCACCCTTAATGTTAAAATGTTTAGTTCGAACACTAAAAGCAATCCGTTAATGTCTGCTACGGAACTAAAAGAGTTGGATGCGCCTGTAAGCTGTGGAAACTATTCGTCGAAGACCACGAGACAACAAATCTTAACGCTTGTAGTCTCCGAAAAGTGCCGCTCCGTTCCTCTAGCATATTGCAAAACGGATGTCGTTCGCAAAAGCACATGCTAATTGGCCCAAGGAAAAACTTGAGGTAGTGCCATGGACAGATGTCTCTAATGTGGATAATTAACTTAAACATTGTAAGATGGTGTATTTGATTACTTGGGTGTTTGCATCTTGTGATAGTGTATTTTGTGACTTT
>QOCX01001483.1:0-20561 GCA_005959815.1 Sarcophaga bullata | reverse complement strand
CATCTGGAAGTATGTGCAGGAAGTTGTGCTAAAACTTTCCAAATAAACATGATTAGAAGTAAGTAAGTAGCATTCATTTATTACAGTTAAGGTAATGAACTACATAAACAACGCAACAAAGCTATTCGTTTCAATTAATTCAATTGAAATCAAAATTACGCGGCTTAGTGATCAGAAAATATTTGTTTTACGTTATGTTTACAAAACAATGTTTTCATTAAGTTTGTGAATTTTAATGAAATAACGGATATTCGTTAATTTTAATTTGGTACCCTTCTCTCTGTATTGTTAATGTATAGTTTAAAGCAATTTTTAATTTATTTTGTTTGATAAATTGATGAAATTTTTTTCTTTGTTGTTATTATCTATAAATCAATGCAATCTAAATATTTTACTAAAAACATTTGCAACAGCATCATATAAACTTGATTTTACACAGTTTGAACGTTTTCCTTTTCAACTTCAAAAATACTTTTTGACATTAAATTTTCTAAAAGCTAGCAACACAAATCTCATTTTGTAGTATCAGACATAAGTGGGATGTTACGCTATTGTAACTATTTTAATGCAATACACCCCATAATTTGTGATTTTAGGAAAATTATAAAGATAACGAGAAAAGTTGGTATGCTAATATTTAAGCCACTATTAAATCATTTTTTTAATAGGACAAAAAATAACAATATGCTATTATAAAACCAATAATAACAAAAACATTAAAAATCGACAGGAAAAAAGCCTACATACAGTGTGGTAACTTCATTCAGTAACTAGAAAATTAAGAATAGAAAGGAGAACACAACCCTTATATTTTACTTTACTTGGTCTTAAAATCATTATGTTCAATTGGTTTTACAAATTTAAGTAAAATAAGTAAAATAACTGTAATTTTAGCCATAAAAATCTAAAGGTAAAAGAGCTCAATGAGCCAAAGGAAAGCAAATCTCACGGCGATTTAGTAAAGCTTAGTCGCGCAACCAAGGTACAGACAATAAACCCCTCACCTAAGTAGTTTTCGAGAGGTGTGAGCAGTATGCTAAAAGCAGTGATGCATGATGCAAAACACCTTGAAAATTGTTACACCGAGAACAGTTATAAATGTTTTGCATGACAATAGGTTTAGAAGCTGAGCGGACCGTGGTACTGGTACTTTCTGCTAAACATCGTAAGCTTTAACTTGAATTTGTTCGGGCACATCTTAACTGATGAAAGTAAGTTCAACATTTTAGGATGTAATGGAAGACCAAAGGTTTGGAGGAAGCCTAACACTGCACTGGATCCAAAAAATGTTATACCAACAGTTAAACACGGTGGTTGCAATGGGTTTGTTTGGATGCCTTAGCATCATTTGGAATGGTTCGGTTAGTTTCTGTTGAAGGTAATATGGAACACTTTTAATATAACAACATATTGGAATGACATCTGAATTCATCATAACTTAAGCCTTGGTAACCAATGGACAACACATTGAAAATTATACCTTTTAAATCGAATTAGTTATCCCTATGTTTGATTTTATTGCTGTATTTAGACGTTTTACTATGAATTTTGGATATAATTATGAACTGTTTTTTTTATTCTGTTGGTGCCTTAAGTATTATTATAAAAACTGTCAGGTTTTTCCCACACATTTACTAAACATCCGAAATTTAGTTGTGTATTTAGACTTTTTTTCTTAAACTGTATTTATCAAGGTTCTCGGTTTAGTCGCACTTTTAGATTTTCTATTACAAATCACTTTAGAATTTTCTATAAAAAATTTGTAATAAAATTGTCAAAAATATGTTTGAAAACTGATTTCAAGTTCAGGCCTCTCTGTGTTTTATTTTGATACAATTTATAAGGGTTTGAATGTTAATAAAAGTTAGCAATATTGATGTCAGTCGCTTGAAGATGCCTTCCAGAAAGTATGCGTAACCAGAAACTTAAAAAAGACTATTTGACGACAAATGTTACTCGGATTTTAGCAATATTTCAATTTGCTTTTCTGAAAGGAGGTAAGCACTCTTATTTAGAAGTGGTGAATGCCAACTGTTTTTCAACATCCACAGAATTAGTAGATTTTATCTCATGATCTGAGAAGTGAAGCTGTCAAAGACATTCGATTTATTTTTAATATGATCCAGTATTCTGATGAAACAGACGGTTTAATACGTCTGCTACTTTCGATATGATTTAATCTTGTATTAAATTAAATTTCCTTCTCTTATTATTGTATTTGACAGCAAATTTATTAAAGCCATTATTCGATCTATAAAAACTCATTAACTTCGTCCTTAATTACAATATGGTTGTGATGGTTTACTGTTTCAGTTAAAAAAAGAATTTAACGCAGATGATGTATGTAGTAATGGCGTCTACTTTTTTTTAAATTAATATTTTATAACTCTTTAACTCACGCTGTTAACAATTACAATAATTGTGTACTTTACTCCAATGTAAGTAATTATTTATGGTATAAACAACGTAATATTTTAATGGGATTTCACAGTCTTCATAGAATTCATTCATTTGATTCGGTGTATTAATGTTGTTTACATATTCCAAAAATTTCATTTAGTTGAACGTATTGTAATATAGAGGTCGTTATTAAGGTGGTATCCTATTTAACAGCAGTTTATTTCTGTAACAAGTATGGTAAATTTAGTTTGACGATCTTAATAGAGGGTGTGATCATTGCTAATGTGTTTGAGTCTGGATCTGTTATATACATAGGTAATATGGTCATAGCCAAAGTAAACAATACGATAGAGAGCTGTCACGCGATCAGTGCCTAGAAACAGCCTGGTTCACCGACAACTCGTTGGATAATTTTTGGTGAAATTTATTTTGGATTCGGAGTGGTTTCTAATGGTAATAAATGGTAACAAAAACAAAAAAAAAATTGCAAATAATTTGGATTACAAGATTCTTCTATAAATTTCGAATTTCTGGACTTGATTACCCATTTAATTTTTACTGCTTTGTTGACAACTGTAATTGAAAATCTAAAAAATTTTATTTACAAAAAAAAAAAAAAATAAGCATTTCGCACACATTTACATTTGTGTACTTTTAAACACATGTTAACACACGTAAACATTAAAGTTTTAAAAATGTTTTCGTTTTAAGTTTGTGTTTTTGTTAATGTTTACCGTTATTTCGTTTTTTTCTGCAAAGTAAATAGATGGATACACACACACAAACGCCACTTCTGTGTATATGTGAATGATAAAACAAGCGAAGGGCACGTACATACATATGTACATACATTTGTGTGTGTATTCATTTGTATTCATAAAACGTTAAACACGTTGATAACACATCTGATACCCCATGAATGCATTCCGTTTTTTTGTACAATAACAGTTTAATTGTTGCTATCACTGTTTAAACACAATGTTTTTCAAAAAAAAAAAAAAAAGATTTCAAGGTGTTGCTGACAAGCTTACAAACAGTATCACACAAAACCTAAAGCACGAATTCCTGTATTCAAGCAACATTAACTATAACAACATGAAAATGGTTGCTCATGTCATATTTAATTTATTTTTATTTCAGTGAGAATGTAAACTTTTATTTTTGAAACTAAAGAGGACATACATTGTTGTTGCATTAAAGTTTTTTTAAAGTAACAATAACTGAAGATATACGGCTACAAAATTTAAGTCCATAATCTTGAATATTTACTGTCTTAGTTTGTTGTAAGAAATTATCCTGAAGAAGTATCGTTATTTTAAATTTTACTACAATTAAGTTTTAGTAATCAGTTTTATGGTGTCTTCTGAATATTTTATTAACCTCTATTTATTTAAATTTTTATTTTTTCTTTTAAAATAATTTTTATAAATATGCTCCAAAATAAATATTCTCACTTACTTAATTGGTCATTACCCTTCTGTCAGGATTTCCGCTCAGCTTCCCACACCACTTATGTTGGGTGTGTTCATTTTTAAGAAACTTTTCATGACAATTTTATTTATTCTCAGAGTTTTGCTAGAAATCTGCCTCTGCAGGTGGCTCGTCGAAGAAATATTTTTATGTTTCGTTAGAGATGTCTCACCTGGTGTTTAAACCGTGGTCTCATGTCTACCTTCTAAACTACGGCGACTGCTTAATATTGAAAAAGAAAAAAGAAAATTTTTGGTGAATCAGAAGTACCATCATGAAGTAACAAAACGAATTCATCGCAATATAATTTTTTTTCACAACATGGAAACATAAGTTTTACAAAACTTTTCTATCGAACGTAATGTGTGACTTTCTTACATAAGAATAGGCGCCTGATCTGATATCGTATAAACATCTTAATTTCGGTTGGTAGGCGACCAGAATAAGCGATGGATAACCCACAGAAACTTATTGACAATACTTGCAATGTGAATGTCAAGTATTTTTAGCCATATTTCATGTAGGAGTGTTTATTTACTAATTTTCTGCTTTCCAAGTAGACTAGGATTCCCCCATATGGCAGTTAAGTGCCTAAAATAGGTCTAGTCTTGCATAGTCTGTTGTCGACATCTTCGTTAGTCCCTCTGCTTGATGTATTGTGATATTAAGATAGCAAAAAAAATTTTTGAATATTTGATTGTATGGCCCTCGGTCTTTATCAAGCATGTGAATCTTGTTGTTCAGCTTTATGGGTTGGGTTTTTCTAATATTTTTCTCCAGAAATAATTTTCTTCCCAAAATGATCGGCTGGGTTGGCTTACTTTGGATATCTGTGAGTTTATGGCAGACGAGACAGATATTATCCCCATAGTCTAAAAATTCAAGATGTGTGGCCAGCCCGCAAATTATTCATCTTTAAGACTACTGTATTGATATCTCGTCAGGGACAACAGTAGCAGTACAGTGGATATGTAGTATACCATTATCGTACATTGCCGAAATTATTCCAACAATTTAGGGAGGACTCCTTTCCATTTGAATGCATTACAGATAGATGCCCGTTTCAATAACATGAGAAGTGAAGTGCGACATTCATTGTACTGTTCAGTTATGGACACCCAGTAGGTTTGATTGATCAACACAACTACGACTTCAAAAGTTAGTCGACCAATTAAAGCCACCAAATCGGAATCAACTTATAATTCGGTAAAAAAAATTCAAAGACGAGCTGTATGTAAAAGGTGACATAAAATCATACAGAAGCGAAAAAAAATTTATAAACTTGTCCACTATCCAATAGATTGTGCTTTCACTAATTTAATTTGACATGAAAACATATTTAACATGAAAGACTCTAAAGCTGTAGTAAAACACGCAGAATGGACCCAGGAATTTTTTTCAGAATGGCTTATAGCATCCCTTAGTAGAATAAATGTCACAATAGACTGTTTTATATAAAAAACTTGCCTATTAACTGTAGATCCTAAGTCGGTTTATTCAAAATAAATTCTATGTCTTGCAGTCGTCGGTGCAATTACTTATTACTTATTCTTAATCTCATAGATAATGTTTAGGAAAATATACAATGCAGCACTACGCAACAAATGTAAATTTACCAACGAACCTTTCCGGTAGGTGGAAAATGCTTAAAACTTATACAGTCAACATTTGTTTTCAATAAATTTTTCGAAATTACATTTTTTTTGCTCTTTTGAAATCCAGCATTCAATTATTTTGTTTAAAAATAAGAAATTTTTGGTTGTAATTGAAAATCCATTTATTTTTTTAACGAGCGTGCTCCTAATCTTATCAAAATTTGTCAATCAGACACACATGTCATAATTCACGATTAGTGCTTCATTTAAGCTATTAATAAACAACGAAATAAAATGTAACAAGGAAAATTCCATTCTAATTTTTTCATTCAACAATGGTTTAATTTGCTCGGCACACATTAAAATAAAGGATCAAACTCCCTCTTTTTTTTATTGTATTGGTAAAAAATACTCACAGGTTTAGGCCGAGGGGAGTTGAATATCAAAACACTTTCATTAAATCATAGATTCGTTCTTTTCTACCTCACAACAACAATGCAATGAATTTTGAAAGTACAATTTTGATGTGTTGCTGTGCTAAGCAAAACAAGTATTACCAACACATATGCAAATTTGATCCGATAAATTTGATGTGTCACCATTACATTGTTTACTCACTTGTACTCCATATTTGAATGCATAAATAGTGAAGATGACACATTTTTGTACAATGTTGTAATGAAAAAATATATGCATGTAGTTAGACCAGCAGAAATTAAAGAAATTGATTCAGAGGATTGTTTAAAAGCCCTTGTATGCTTTAAATGTAAAAACTGCTTAGCAACACTGAAATTTATCCAATCTTGATTTTTGCTTTAAAATGCTTTGAAACTCCGATATATGAGGTTGCTTACGTGTCCTGCTTTTAAGCATTCCTTGCTAATAAACACGAAAATTTGTGCTTCATATTGTTACGTTTTTTACCTTTTAAAAACGTTTGAAACATGAGCTCGAAAATTGCAACAAAAAAAAAAAAAAAATAAAAATAAATTTGTGTTTAATTTTAATTAAATCCTTTATTAATCACACAATTTTGTGTGCCACTGTACACAACTGATTCTAACAACAACAATTGTTTATTTGTTATTCCTTTGTTTATGCCCTTTGCGATAAACAATAACAATTACTAACAATTGTTCTGTAGATCTTTGTAACGGAGATCTTCAAACCACCATGTTTACTTCACACGCAACGCGTCTTCACACAAGACTGACTTCAACTCCCCGACTTTGCATGCTTTGCCTTGCCTTTTATATAGTGACGTAAACAGTCTGATGAATGTTCTCGCAGGCGAAGGTTCTAGTTCTATAAATGTAAACAACATGTTTACATTCGTACATGTTTACTTGCTTGTTGTTAGTGTAGGTTTGTTATGTTTATCCCTGTGTTGTTGATGTTTGTTGATTACTTGCTTATTCTCTTCCTTTCGTTATACTGATGTTGTTGTTTTATTTTCGTTAATGAAGTAAACAAGTAAGTTGTTTTGTTTTTGTAACTTTTGTTTAACATTTTAATGTTTCTATGCACCCGTTTTCTGACAACTTTCTCTCCGAAATTGCCCCCGTTCCCAAGCTCTCTCTTTCTCTTTATTTGGATATATTAAATCATTGAGTTGTGATGATGAAATAGCAACTTTCGAGCCATTGGAAGCCAATATTCTGCATTGACGACATACGATGGACTTATTGCAAAATTAGTAAACAATTGGACAGCGCAATGCAACTCCATACAATTTTCCTTATGGTTTCATTTCACAGGGCATAGTCTGCACTCTGTCTCAACCAGAATCAACGGCAGTAATGTAATCTCAGATAATTAAGTCCTGATGAAAAACCTACAATTCAAAAATGTTCGCCTTTCGTAATTTGTAAAGTTTTGCTTCTACTAATTTGACCTGGTGCAGGTCTATGGCGATTCAACGACTTGACTGTCTGCTGTGGATCCTTTTCCTTTAGCGCGTCTTCACACAAGACTGACTTCAACTCCCCGACTTTGCATGCTTTGCCTTGCTTTTATATAGTGACGTAAACAGTCTGATGAATGTTCTCGCAGCGAAGGTTCTAGTTCTATAAATGTAACAACATGTTTACATTCTCATGTTACTTGCCTTGTTGTTAGTGTAGGTTGTTTATGTTTATCCCTGCTGTTGGTTGATGTTTGTTATTACTTGCTTATTCTCTTCCTTTCGTTATACTGATGTTGTTGTTTTATTTTCGTTAATGAAGTAAACAAGTAAGTTGTTTTTGTTTTGTAACTTTTGTTTAACATTTTAATGTTTCTTGCACCCGTTTTCTGACAACTTCTCTCGAAATTGGCCCGTTCCCAAGCTCTCTCTTTCTCTTTATTTGGATATATTAAATCATTGAGTTGTGATGATGAAATAGCAACTTCGAGCCATTGGAAGCCAATATTCTGCATTGACGACATACGATGGACTTATTGCAAAATTAGTAAACAATTGGACAGCGCAATGCAACTCCATACAATTTTCCTTATGGTTTCATGATTGTTGAGAGGAAGTCAGCGAAGAATATTTTTTCATATTTTGTTTTGTTCCAGATGTCTGGGCTGTCTAATAAGTCTCTGCCTACTAGACTACGGTAATTTCATATGTATATACACATCCATATATACATATAAATATATTTGCAAGAACAGAATTTCTTCCATTACATCAAAAATGTTTATTCAGTTTTTTTTGGCAGATATTTGTGTAGTCTAACGTACCTTTTATGGCAAATGTTTTTGATACTTAAAAAAACACTTAGTTTTAGACGGAATGAAATTTTAAACTTTCGCAAACAGTCTTACACTGTGTTAAATATTTACATTTACTTTTAGTACACACTTGTATATTTAAAAAATTAATTTCCCTTAAATATTTGGCATTCAGACTGTATCTACAACATAACAGATGTTTTTATTTTTTTTATTACTTCATAGGCCCTTAGGAATATTTATTTTGGCTTTAGGGACATGATTTATACAGTTAGAGGCATAATTATTCGTACTTGCCATATAAATATTTTTAAAAATTTATAAAATTGTTAAATTAACATAAAATTTTATTTGAATTAACTGTTATATGTTGTGTTAATACAGTATTTATCCATAATATAGTGTACAAACATATTTATCCCTAACTGTAACGTCTTTTTTGTGTTTATGTACGTATGTATGTATGTATATTGTATGTGTACATATTCTGTTTTTTCGTATAAAATAAAGGTAAGTCTGAAAGTGTGTCGTCAAATGTTAGGGACAAATTTATTTATAATATTTTTGATGTCTAAATTATAAAATGCTTATAATATTTCCTTTCTTGTTGATGTCTGAATTATGAAATGTTGTTAATATGTATCTACTTTTGCCATTCTCTTACGCATAAATTTTATTCTTATTTTTCCGTTTTTATTTTGTAAATACCCAGTAGGAAATAACGTTAGTAAAAGTATACTGTTTCACTATTTACTACCGATTAATTATATAAGTTATGCTTTTTGTTGTAGACATATCTCATGCTCTTGTTATTAAAAAATTCTAGTGACATCAGAACTATGATAACGTACAGAGTTCATAGAGGTATTTTGGTCTGTATTTCTAACCGTGGAACTGTTGACATTAAAACCTCTGATATTCTAGTACATTTTGGTAATTCTAGTCTATAATTTGAGAACTCGCCTAGACTACGGCGGCAGTGTGTTGACTTATTAAACGAAATGTGAAAAAATATTTCTTCGGCGACTTCCTCTCAGCAAATTTCTGGCATAAACTCTGAGAGTAAATAAAATTGCCATGAAAAGTTTCTCAAAAATCTGTCGTGTGGAGTCAACTTTAAACTGTAGGTCCCGCCACTCATGTATAAAATTAACACACCCAACATAAGTGGTGTGAGAAACTAGGTCGTAATCCTGACTGAAGGGTTGTAATGGCCAATTATGTATGTATGTTATGCTTTTTGTTGCAGACATATCTCATGCTCTTGTTATTAAAAATTTCTAGTGCCATCAGAACTATTATAACGTACAGAGTTCATAGAGGTATTTTGGTCTGCATTTTTAACCGTGGAACTATTAACATTAAAACCTCTGATGTTCTAGTACATGTTGGTAATTCTAGTCTATAATTTAAGGAGTCGCCTAGACTACGGCGGTAGTGTGTTGGCTTATTAGACGAAAGGTCGCAGTTCGAATCCCCGGTCAGACATCAAAAACGAAATGTGAAAAAATATTTCTTCCGCGACTTCCTCTCATCAGATTTCTGGCAAAAACTCTGAGAGTAAATAAAATTGCCATTAAAAAATATTTAAAAAAAATCTGTCCTTCGGAGTCGACTTTACACTGTAGGTCCCACCACTCATGTATAAAATTAAACACACTCAGCATAAGTGGTGTGAGATGCTAGGCCGTAATCCTGACTGAAAGGTTGTAATGGCCAATTAGGTGTGTAATTTAAGATATTATACTAGATTTCCGCAGTAGTAAATTTGGCAACATTATAAATTTTACAATAATCTGATTAATGTATTGTTACGTTTTTACCTTTTAAAAACGTTTGAAATATGAGCTCGTAGATTGTGCTTAATTTTAATTAAATCCTTTATTAATAACACAACTTTTGTGTGCCACTGTTCACAACTTGTTTTAACAACAACAATTGCTTTATTTGTTATTCCTTTGTTTATGCCCTTTGCGATAAACGACAACAATTACGACACAATTGTTCTGTCGATTTTTGTAACCGAGATCCTCAAACCACGATTGGTTTACTTCACACGCAACGCGTCTTCACACAAGACTGACTGAACTTCTACTCCGACTTTGCATGCTTTGCCTTGCCTTTTATATAGCGACGTCAACAGACTGATGAATGTTCTCGTAGGCGAAGGTTCTGGTCTTCGCCTTCACGAGAATTCTATGATTGTTAACATGTTTGTATTCATATATGCTTACTAGTCATTGTTAGTGTAGGTTGTTTACGTTTGTCCCTGATGTTGTTGTTGTTTGTTGTTGACTTGCTGATTCCTTTTTCTTGTTATACCGATGTTGTCGTTTTATTTTAATTAATCAAATAAACAAGTCCGTTGTTTTGTTTTTGTAGCTTTTGTTTAACATTTTAATGTTAAACGCTGTTACACCATTTCCATTTTCGTAACAGTATATACTAAAAAAGTGGGTATATTAGAAGGAAAGAAGATATAATATTTAATGGTATAAACTCCCAAAGTTCGTGTTCCTATGTGTCAATAACTCCCTGGAGCAACTTATTAATGAATACTTGATTTTTTTACTCAACAAACCTGTTGTTAAAAGGGATACCTCCAGTTTTTCCCTATTTTAACAGCCTACAGCCTGCACCCTACAGCTTCCCCCAAAATTGTTTCAATGTTCTTTTTCTTTCGTTTTCGCACACAGTTAATATTGTAAATCTCCAATCAGTTCCACAAAATTTTCAATATTCAATGCTTAAAATATCAGCATCAATATCGTTACTTTTATTTTTGTATAAAAATTTTTGCTAAATATATGACCTTTAATGGACAATTTACTATTTTTTTCATTCTCATTGCAAAATTCACGTTTATTTTTATAGTATAAATAAAATATAAATTTATGCCTATTATTGTTAAAAATTTTTATTTCCTCTTTACTTTTATAAACAAATTTTCTCATTTTATGTCAATAAACCAAAATTATTTATTTTTTGGTTGCCTATTTTTGCATTAAACTTCATATAAATCTTTAATTTTAGGTGTAGAATTTAATGTGCAAAGTACCGACACTTTGTTGACAGTGACAACAATTAAACAACATAGTCTGGGAGATACTCGATACCAGTTTTCCTACAGGGTATGATGCGTAATATGTTAATGCCGCGCTTTCGTTCATATAATGAAGTTGTTTGTGTAGAATAACATTTTGTCTGATTTAATCATCAATCCAATTTTTTGTTTTTGCCATAAAATAATAAATAATAAATCAATATTTTGTATAATCAATTATGGACAAACATTTTCAATCATAAGTTACGTCAATAACTTCAATGACAACCAATATAAAAATAACCCTTTAATGAATAAAAGATGACAGAATGAATGTATATGCCATACCATATACATATATATACATACATACATATATACATATATTGTATATTGTGATTTTAGAAATAATGGTTACAGCAAATTAATTGTATGTATGTTATCGAATAAAAACAAATATAACACGAACATAAGAACAATTATCGATTACTTAATTGTTAAATTGTTCCATGATAAATCTAATAATCGACAAAGTAAATTACTTCTCTAGAAGTGAAATACAACATTACAATACATATTGTATGGGTATTCGAAATGAAAAAAAAAACATTTTGTTTAACATTTTGTATTACAATCGAACAATATTGTCATATTTTATCATATATTCATCTAAATAAGTGTTTCTAAACATCATGATAATTTCCGATACACTGATTGATATCCTGTATAAAACTAATATGGTGAATGATTATTTTTCGATAAATACAATATTAAATTGAGCATTTTGAAATCATATTATGTCTATGGAACAAAAAGATCAAGTCATACTTACACACCAACTAATTTTATTTTTTCAATTTGTTTATGTCGTTTATTAATTTATGAAATGGTTGCCCTAAGGCCTTTTAATAAATACTTCTGCCTATATTTGAAGAAATTTATTATCAAGGAAAACTTACTAACAACAACCAAACAAACAATCTAAACTTCATTGTTCTTTAATACACTAACATGTCGTGGGTGGTGTTATTTAATGTGTCGTCAATTGTTTGTACGTGTAGGTAAATTAACTAGTTTACACTTGTAGGCATGTTACCTAATAATTTGTTATTGATCTCCTCTCTTATGTTTATACATGTCGGTGAAATGTGTGGCGTGTTTATTACCTTAGCAGGTTTTTAACCTATTATTAGGTTTCGCAGTTGGGCTTTAATTGTTTATTAAATTAATTTAATGTATGAATTAAACATGAATAATTTTCTTAAACATATGATTTACTTCTAAGAAAATGCCTACGTAAAAAACAGAATAAATAAAAAAGGAATTTAAAAAAAGTTCTGATTTATTACAAAATTAGTGCTCTTTATTTAGTTTTATTTTATATTTCCTAGAAAAAATCCATCGATTTCAAACTTAATTCGAAGTCTAACGAATGAATTTTTATTTTGTTCCTACATTGGCGGTCAAGTTAACAAAAATTTTTGTCATAATTCGCTTACTAAAAAGATTTTTATATAAAGACAAGTTTAAAATTTAAATTTATAAGTAATATGAACACCACAGTATAATTTTTAATAAATAAAATTATTTATTTAAAATAATTTCTGAATTTTATGGAAGAAATTTTATTACAAATGATTTTAAAATAATTTTATTGAATTTCACTTTTTTTATATAAATGGGTCGCTTTTCCAAGTGTCTGGCAAATAGTAATGAAAAATAGCAAAATTACATATTAAAAAAAATTTGATGGGGAAGGGCAGATACTGTGCTGAAAATATTAACGACTACACTCAGCGCTATCTTGTGGTCATTTAATTTCAAATTCACAACTGAACCTGATAATCGTACGATTACCCAATAGTGGAATACAAAGTACTAATAACAGTTTATACATCGACATTAACAAAAACCGCAAATATAGTAAATCAATTAACGAATAGTAAATCAATTAAGAACAAAAATAGTGTGCTTATTTGACGAGAGGTCACGGTTCAAACCTCAGGACAGACATCTTCACTAAGACGAAATATAAAAAATATTTCTTCGGCGACTTTTCCTCAACAGATTTCTGGCAAAAAGTCTAAGAGTAAATGAAATTTGCCATGGAAAGTTTCTCAAAAATCTGTCGTTCGGAGTCGACTTGAAACTACAGGTCCCGTCATTCATGTATAAAATTAACACACACAATATAAATGGTATGATGGTATGAAAAGCTAGGTCGCAATCCTGGCTTAACGCTTGTTAACACCAATTATGTATTATGTGTGATTCTCCTTAAATATCTGGTTGATATACAAATCAGAGAATTATTTGAATTTATCAAAAATCATTTCAAAGTTTATGAATATAACAGCAAACAATTTTTCTTGAGATATTTAGGATTTAAAATTAGTAAAGCTAAGTAAATTCTTCATATTATTGCGTCAAACAGAAATATTTCTCGCACCAAATATACCTAAAGAACACAAAAGCCTGGCAACTCTTCTTCACAATGTTAAAATCTGTTAAGAATGTTATCAATGAAATGTTTTAAATTAACTCACAATCATGAAAGGACTAGAATGACAATAAATGCTAAGTAAAGCAAAAAGAGAAAAGCATGCAACAAATCTGGCGATCCAGCATCGTATAAAGCTTGCAAAACTCACAGTTGCACGAACACTGCATTAAATAAACAAATAAAAATAATAATAAACGAATAATTTCAATTCAAATAGTGTGAATTTGAATACTGAAAATTTATGTAAAAAATATTTTATAAGACCTTCCTCATGAAAATTCTTAATACTCAAATGGCAAATAACAAGCAATTAAAGTTACATTAATCTCTTATGGAAGCTAATTTTTCTAAGGTAATACTAAAACCTTAACTTAATAAGTAATAAGTACGACTTTCAACAAATTCTAAATGTAAACGATGAAGATAAATTAAAAAAAACACTTGAAGTCAACGACATTTTAATACCATAGTGACAATACAATATTAAAAAATTTTAAAATTTAAACAAAAAGGAAAAGCTGTATTTATTAAAAAAAATAAAATTTAACGCCTACTTAAATATTATAAAGAATTCGTTAAAATTATTAAAATGGTGAATATTATATTTGCCTTTCGTCTTTCGGGAAATAATTTAAGGAGTATTCCATTTGATATCCCTCTACTTTATTTTCTTATTATCGGACCTAAAATAGCTGTTTTTGTCCTATTTTGGTATCGAAAATCGAAACACATATTCAGTGCAATCTCTTCAGAAGATGATTACGTTCATCCATTATAAAGGGCTAGACCAAAACCTATGTTCAAAAACCAAATTTTCAGATCTCTGAATGCAGACCAATAAATCTGATATTTGCTGTACCCAAGTAACAAAGGTCAAAAACATAGAATTTGTTCTATGGTTTCATTCTCCACAATACACAGCCTTCACTCTGTTTTATCTAGAAAATGTAAGAAGAAGGCCACACGGAATTTAAACAGCTCGCATCAATACAAGGAAGGTCTTACTTATATTGGTTGTCCTAGCCTTGTTTTCAAGCGTGTTTCTAATTTGCAATGCTAACATACTACTCCAAATGATCCTTGATAGGAATCAAAAAATATTTTGTAACAACTTAGAACGGAAAGATAGGTCTTAAAGATAACAATTCTATTACAGAATTGCAAACATAAGCATATTGTGATATTATGTTCAATTTCTAATTGATTTTGACTTGTGATAACATCTATTACAACAAATAATTCTAAAACTTTTTATGCTAAATGAGAAATCTTTTATGATTTTTTCATTAAAACTTTAAGAGTAAAGAAATTCTTTACATATTCCTGGACTGCGACAAGCTGTAGAAAACCCCTATTTTATTCAAAATAAGATGTCGTTGTGAAAGTTATAATTAAAATGCAAGGCTGTCAGTACAATTAAAAAAATAAATACAAATCTACGTGAATCATTTGATATTGGCGAACAGAATATGAAAAAATAATAATCATACACAGATAAATATAATAAGATGATACACAGAATACAAAGATAGGCAAGAGCAAAAATTAAATAGATAACCATCAGTCTAATCATACACAAATTACAGACATGATCAGATAGATGATAATATAATTAATCATTCGAAGTAATGAATCTAAGGTATATGATATTAATATAGCAATAACGTCACAACAACAATAATGTCAAATACAAACAATAACATAATATACAATGTTAAATCTTAGTAAAAAGAGAAAAATTATACATAAAAATAAATTAGATAACAAAGAGAAATAATCAGTGCGCCTTCTATCCTTGAAGGCCCAATGAAGCTTAGAAGTGGGCAGACTCCTCAATTGACCAGGATAAAAAGATGAAGACGTCAATCGAAAGATAATATCAGAAGTGGCCAGTATTGAAAGTGTAAAGATAGCATAATCATAAACATCGATTATGGAGGAGATATCAGAGAGAATAGGCCAACAATGGCGAGCACAGAGTCGAGCATCCCAGGATGATAAACTAAATAAACTATAGCAGCAAAATTTTCTACGATTTTACTGTTCAGGCTGAGGCGTGCTAAGTACGCCATCATCTGCTATATATCGAAACTAATCTCAAAAGACATATTATAGTAAAATAATATGTAAGTTTAATGGCGCCTCTCAGACGTCGTTCGTTTTAAACTAAAGAATAGAATGGCGACTCTCAGGCGTTGTTCGGGTGCAAAGAGTTAATACCAAAACTCTTAATTATAATTCATTAAAAAGTAATAATAAGTGTGATATACATACTATGTGGAGCTATATACATATATAGCTCCACATACATACTATATAGAGCTTATAATATTGAAAATTTAAAAAACCAAACGCATGAATATTGGTAGTTAGACTTCGGTATTAGTTGTATGCCATATCAGAAGTAGCCGCAGTCTAGTAGGTAGACTGTTGGCTTACTGGACGTAAGGGCCGGTTTCAAACCCCAGGTCAGACATCGAAACGAAAGTGTAAAAAATAAATATTTCTTCGGCGACTTTCTCTCAGCGGATTTCTAGCAAAAACTTTTAGAGCAAATAAGATTGCAGAATCGACTGTAGGTACCGCCACTACATCAGAAATAATGTTCTTGTAAATTCTAATTACATGATAAATATTTTGATTTCCAATTGTTAATATCAAAAAAAAAATATTATTCGCACACAAGATCTATTATATTAAAATACTCAAGATCTAGTTCTGGAATTTCAATATTTACTTAACTCATATAATTGCGTATCTGATGCATGATGAATGTTTTTAGATAAATTTCATTTGGTTTTCACAGCAATACCTTCATCATCAGTATTTATGTCATCTTCTTCTTTCAAATGTATTTGAACTTAAAGTCGTTAAATTGTTAAAGATTAATTTTCGATATGCGTTACAAAATGTTAAGAATTATACATACGTAGACATAAATTAAATAAATAATTAAAATGCTAGATTAAAGTATATTTAAACCTTAAATGGAAATTCAATATGAACAGAATAAATATGTATGACATTAAATTGATACCGACACTCGAACAGGAACATTTAAATCCAAAAGAATTGGACATTTGGGGGGGGGGGGTGGCAACGATAACAAATCCATTCTTAAATTACTTGCTTTACCATTTACATTTATAATGTGAAAGAAATTTTAAAATCCTTTTTAAATCTACATACATACTATACATGAGTACTTCTGTTTTCGAATGCGTGGGATTATGTGTCGTTAACTTGTTCTAATACTCCCTGTTATCTTGCTGTAAGGAATTTAGTGCATACATAATTTAAATATATTTATGTATTCATCATAATATAAAATACATAAATATAGTTGTGTGTATACTGACTTATTTTTTATTTATTTTTACGTACTTATTTTCATTCTTGTCAATATCCGGTTTCCTATTTTCTTTCTTTTTTTTTTTTAAAGATGCAGTGACTTTTCATTGCTTTGTAGCCAAAGGACTTTTTCTCAAAAAATGTACGTCTTTTCATTTTGTAAGGAGTTTAAACGACTTAGTTTTCAAAGATCTAACGTCCGCCGTCAATGCTGGATAAAAACTAAATACAAAAATTTTCAAATACAGAAAGCTCTGTGGGAGATTGTGTGCATGGTTATGTGTGTTTTTCTGTTTTTACCCAACAAACATTTAAAACATCACTCAGCTTAACATTTAATCGATAATAATTTTGGAGGTTATGAATAGGTTCACATTCAATATTTATACAGAAATCAAGTGATCCAGCATGGGGCTTAAAAATTAATTTGTGACGCATGATAGTTGGAAAAGTGTGTTCACGCTGCAACATTCTTTCGGATATTCTGTCTGTCAACTAACTGGAAATCTATTCTTATGGTAATGCTATTCTTCTAGTAAAATTGAATAATTTCTTAAAAAAAAAAGATAAGAATCTATAGATCATGATAGTCAATAAGAGTGGAGTGGGAGCAGCAGCTTATGAGACTGAAATAGCAGCATAACGAATTCAAAGTTATCTTTTAAAAATTCAATACAAATCCAAAGAAAAGAAACAAATATTTTAGATTTAGAATTTTATTTAAGCTTTCTTTGCCTTATCAACCCGTACATTTTCCAAAGGATATAACAACATTCATATATACATATACATACTTATAGTCGAAATTTCTCATTTAATTAATTTTATTTTCCTTTAGGTTAATTTAAGAATATTGGCTTTATTCATACCACATTTACAAATATTTGTTTAGTGGAATCTCGTACCTTTAGGAGTTATTAACAATTATTACAATACCATAGATCTCTATCTAAATACAAATTTATAATTAATTTGTACGTAAAGAAAATTACAATTTATTTCTAACTATTCTGCCTTTATTCTAATAAAACTGCTAAACATCATTACATTTTGCCTTATTTTTGACGCATTTGATGTGTGTTGTTTGAGTTCTACTCAAATGTAATAAATTGTTTACAATTTTATTAACATACGAGTACAAGTACATAAATAGTATGTTGTGTATTGTAAAGGTAGTATTTTTGTGGTTAGTTTCTCTTACTTTTAATTCTCTTTCTTTTGCGCAGTATTTACTCAAATCAGAGTCGATAAAACAGTTTCTTCACACCATAAACATATCTCTTATAAAGAATTTCTCTTAAGATGTTACAATCATCTCTTAATATTTTTAAACAGCTTTTAAGCAAAAAACAAAGCCTTAGAAATTTCTATATTAAAACGTTTCCGGGAGTGTTTGCGTATTCTCTCATTCGTTTTCTTATTCTTTTTTTTTGGCATAAAGGGAGAAGTAACAGGTATTTGAATTTAATATTTCGTTTAGATTTTCAATACAATTACAATACATGTGTAATATACGGCATGTTATTTTTTATATGCAGTTTTCTTTTATGTTTGACCGAAGATATGAATGAAGGATTTCAATGAATTATTTTACGAATAGTTCCTTTAAAAACCAATTCAGAACTTTTTGAACTTAATTCTAAAATTCATCTTTAAATTTCATATTCCTTGACAACTTTTAATTCAATTATACCTAGACGTCATCTTCATTGTGCTTTGTTGCAAGCGTACTCTTTGTTCCTTAATAAGCACTCATTTTATGCAAAATCATTAAATATGTTAAAAAGAACTATTGGTGTATCCTTAAAAACAGCATTAATAATAAATTCCAGTTAGATGCATTAACGATTGTAAAGAGTTTCGTAGAGCTGATTTCGAATATGCTATAATTAAGATAAATAAGTTTTTTTTTTTATCTTTTGTCATCATTTACTCTTGCTTTGAATAGTTAATTGTTAATTAATGAAAATCACAGAAAATTTAATAAAATTGTTCATACATGTTCATACAAACGTATAATTGCACACTCGGTATGATACAATTCATCAAACGACGATTTTTTCACTATAATGGAAAAATTTCTAAAAAATTTTTATAGCGATTTGTAGATAATCAAAAAAGCTTTCAAATTATGTATAATTCTTGGTATATTTTATTCAAAAATGTTTTGAAAACAGAAAAAGAAAAGAAATTTAACAAATTCCGTATCAAACGTATAATTAATTGGACACTTTATGGAGATTACAAGTTATTATTGTACAACGGTTCATAGGACCATTATTTCTTCTGTTGACTAAGTTCATGTCTATAGGAATGAAAATTATAAATCAGGTTTCATGAAGTGTAGTGTTAAAAATGCGGAAGTTACAATGGATCAAAGAAAAAGACAAACTACTTATGACACACCCACCATTTAATAATAAAATTACATGGAGTGGGTAAATCAGTGCGCAAAATCAATGAAATTGTTGATCGATGCCCTTAACCAAAGGCACTTTACCGTAAAAATGTTCAAGTTGAAAACAAAAGTCGTACGAGTCAAGGAAAATAAATTAAATGATTACTACGAGCGATGGATTTTGAGAAAAATAAAAGCAAATCCATTTATAACAGCGAATGAAATAAAGAATATCGTCAAATCTGACTTAAAAAAAGATGTTTGTGCCGAAACCATTCGAAACGTGTTCAGGAAGAATGAATTGCATGGGTGCATATCTAAAAAAATCCTACATCAGTAAAAAGAAATGAAATTTCCGGTTAAAATTTTGTAAGGAATATTTGTTAAAAAATTCTTNTACTTGTGGAACACGTTAATTTTGCAAAAATTTGTTAAATTTGATTATTTGTAATCGCTTAATTTTTATAATAGGTACTATTTACTGATGAGAGTAAGTTTAACCTGCTTGGATCAGATGGCAAGCAGTACGTTTGGCGTAAGCCAAATACTGAGTTTCTTCCTAACAACGTTCACGCTACGGTCAAGCATGTTGGAGGGTCGGTAATGGTGTGGGGATATGTTTCAAGTGCAGGGGTAAGGAACATTCATTTTATAGAAGGTAAAATGAGTTTCCAATATTTATACATTTTAAAATAAATGCTGAAGGAAAGTGCTTATAAGTTAAACATATATATACATTTGGCTTTTACCAGGAACAACGATCCGAAAGCACACTTCACATGTGGTGAAGCTATCCACAATTGGTCCAAAATACTTCAAACACCGCCACAGAAGAACTCATCCGTAAGCTCTATAAATCCACTTTTAATACAGTACAGAGCAGTTGAATCAAGGAATAACACGAAAATGGAACAATATAATCTTGGAATCACAGCTCGATGCCTCGATGTGTGGAAGCAGTAATAAGAGGTAAAGGTCTTGCTTCCAAGTATTAAAACTGTGCCTTATACTGAACTGTCCACTTATATGTTTGACAAGAAATTTGTTAATTTTCTTTTCTCTTTATGTTTTAAAAACATTTTT
>QOCX01001482.1:0-27266 GCA_005959815.1 Sarcophaga bullata | reverse complement strand
ACTCTGTAGAGAGCAAATGAATGCTTTACTGTCGCTAAGTATTAGCATATCTGCACTAGAAACACTTTGATACCAGGTTCGCTGGCTTTACACTCTTTCAAATTTCGTTTTGTTCTCGATGTCTGAGATGAGGCTTAAAGCACGTGCTCTCTCGTCGCCAACAAGCCAACAACATACCACCTACTACACTGCGCTGACTTGTGATACTTGTGATACTGACTTGTGATACTTAATTGTTATTTATTCAGTCTGTTATGCCAAGTCATTATGGTCGTGTGTTTGACGTATAGATTCTGGCGGAGTTGCCAACTGTCCTAGTTGGAGCATTTTCAGTGATGAGGCGCAATTCCGGAGGAATTGCTGCGTGAGTAAAAATTTTAAAATTTGAGACGGCACCAACTTATAAGAGATCCAATACGTCTCGAAAAAGTTACTGTTTGATGTGAAGATAAGGAGTTATTGGTTCATATATCTTTGTGAACGACGTCGTTGATGTCATTGCTGTCAACGGCGAACAATATACTGGTCGATCATAATCAAGTTCTTTTGGTCTAAATTAGACAATTGGGCCACCAATTTCAAGTAATTTCAACAGGACAGTGCTATGAGCCATACAACCCGTGTCGCGTTGGATATCTTGCACTTTCGATTGAAGTCGTGGTCATCTCATTTGGTGAAGTGATGTAAGCAGGCCACCGAGATCAAGCAATTTGACCCTATTAATTATTATTATTGTTGTATTTTCTTAAATTACAAATCTGTGCGAAAGAGCCACAAACTACAGTGATACAAAAAGTCAATATAATCTATGTTACCAGCACCAGAGTTATAGAAAATTAGACATTAAGAATGCTCTTCTCCTAGAGAAACAGTTGCGAACATTTGCACACATAAACCCATCAGAACATTTGTCAAACGAAAAAACAAATATCGATTATGTCTCACATACTCTTTGTCTTATTTAAATATAAAGGCAGAAAGTTGTTGTTCTTCCCTTAGAATATTTTTTGCTCACTCCTATAAACAAGAATTCACACAGTTTCATTCAACCATCTTTTATTATATTTCTCTTCTAGATATCAATGTATTGATCCTAAACTAATTAAGGTAAGTTTCTTAATGCGGTGTCTCATTTATTTTATTATAATATTTAAACTCACTTTAAGAAGATGTTTTAACATTAATATCCCGTTCTAAAAAAAATTATCTCTTTTTGTCTAAGATATGGCTCAACTATTAAACAACAATTCCAAATTAAATCCTGCTACGTGTCTCGATTACATATCCAATCATGGCATTTTTTTTACAGTATACTTTAAGGTATTTCACTAGAGTTGCAATCCGAACAAATATTTGTGTTTGGTTTAAATTTCTTTTTCCCTTCACATATTTTTAGGGGTTGTCTGGTATACCCTTAACTATCTTTCCCTGGTTTGTCATCAACTTTAAAATGTCAGCCATCAATGTGATCAAAGAAAAAGACGCAAAAGAAGTGGAAAACTTAAGACAAGCAACAATAAAAACACATTTAAAACTAAGACAACATTTGTGAAGCTTAAAAATAAAGCAAAAACAGAAAAAAAAAGAAAAAAATAAAGAAAATATAACTTAAGGTAGCCACATAAAATGGTAAGGTTTGTTGTCATGCATTTAGGCGGCCAGCCAGCTTAAGCCACGTCAAAGCCAATACGTGCTTTTAGGTGTTTTGCTTATATACACAACTATATGTATGTATCTTTATATATATAGAAATGCAGGTAGTTATTCTAAGTAACGGACCGTACCGAAGACCAACAGCAGCAGCAGATGCGAATTGTTTGTTTCTGTTGTTGGCATTGCCAAGTGTAAAACGTTTCAATTTACACTTGAATACCAAACTAAAGTGGCACTCAAAATATGCCAACACAGTGGGGTAAAAAAAAATAGTTGAGAATGAAATAAAATGATTGGGAGTGAAGCTGTATGAATAAAACTGCACGCCCTCTTGCTATTGTTTGGTTTTGCAAGAAAATATTTGGATTGTGGTAAGCAAACCAACGGAGTGTAGCTATAAAAGAAAAACAAGGAAAATATTTTCTAAAAATATATAAAAAAAAAGAACGCAAATGCATGTAAAAGCTTACTTGTGATAGTTTTTGCTTTTGTTTTTGTTGTTTTATAAGAATTTTTTTTTGTTAGCAGAACCATAAACCTTTTTGGGAAATATGACAGGCTTGTTAAATGAATTTATATTATGACAGTGAAATGCGACAAGCCCGACAAAATAGTGTCTTGTGTCATATCCTTTAAAAATTTTTGTATCCTGTTAAGCGTGCAAATACGTATTCCTTTCCTAATTCTTACGTTGATATTCATATTTTGGATTAATATTTCTATCTCTTTAGTTCCTATAAATCGTCGCAAATGTTTCTATCAACGTCACATGGGTGATTTCGCATATCGTCAGAATGGAGCAGCAAATTTGGTCAAAACTGATAGAAGGTCGCAAACGGACTGCTTAAACTGCAAAGCAGTACGTACGCAAGGTTGTTTGTGCCATTACCTGACATTGCGTTTATGAGCACTCAAGCGAGAGACACTGGTCTTGCAGACATGAAACATTTTTTCATCCATTGTGGCATGTGCACAGCACTGTTTCACACAATGAAAAAGGAGCTTTGGTGTCTACTGTGTAGTGGAATTAGTAAACACGATCTGTCAGTAATCATCAGTAGAAAATAACACACACACAAACATACATACATAATTGTTCATTACAACCATTCACATAAGATTACAACCTAGTTTCTGGCACCACTAACCTACAGTTTAAAATCGACTCAAAGCTACAAGTTGTTTAGAAGCTATTCACGGTAAATTTTATTAACTCTCAGAGCTTTTGCCAGAAATATGCTGAGAGGCAGTCACTTAAGATATATTTTTTTTATATTTCGTTTTGCTGGAGATGTCTGACCTTGGGTTTGAACCGTGGTCTTACGTTTAATAAGGTAACACACTACCTACTAAACTACGGAGACTTCAAATGGCTTTATTAAAGGCTTCAAATGCTTCTGCGGCTAGGGAAAATGGATAAATAATCCAAAGTGTGTCTATCACAACCTCTAGGATGGGCGGTCTCTTTTATCTACCTACTTGCCTAATTCCACTGGATTGTCAAACAACGGTGGCGATTAGGTAAATTGTTGATACTGATATTTTTACTTATTTTTTTGAAAACACAGTTCTCTGTTCTGATGGCCAAGAACGCTTTCACATGTAGTGATGTCTTTATGAGCGTAAAGATATATTTCTTCCACACGAGTCTCATGGAGGGGATATATCTTTGATGAGCTGTTTGATTTTGATGCCAGGTTCATCCCGAAGACACCACTTTTGATCTCACAGCAGCTCATGATTTCCATTTTGAGTACTCCTGACGGATTCTATTAAGTAGTTCAATATTTTGTTGTTTACCAGATCTTCTAATTTCTCTTGTGGATCATGGGGAAGCTTACAGGAGGGTCTAGCAGTTTTAATCACTGCACCCGGTATTGCCATCTATCCACGTTTGGGTAGAGGGCAGTTCTTTTCCACATTTTACCTCTAGCTTTCTCGTCAGTACCGAAATGGGCTCTTTGCTCACCAGTAGTCTGCTACGTGTGGGTTAGGGTCCGAATTGGACGGTTTATGGTTGTGCGGTCAGGGCTTTTCCTTCCTATGTATTTTCTTGCAGTTTTTTGCCTCGTGGAGCAAACTTTCTTTTCCGCCTCGGGTAAGGTGCTTAGAAATTTCAGTTCCTTTAGCAGCTACTGATCTGCATCTAATGTGTTCTGTTGGTGCATCTTCACAATTTTCATTATTGTGCACACAACAGTAGTATTTTCTTGATCGTGAGCTCTCACTGACTTCATTCAATTATTTTGTTGACTTCCGTCTGCAGATTATTTAAAAGTTGGGGTGGCTTTGAGCCCCCTTGTGCTTCACCATTGCTTCATCTTATGCCGACAGTGCATCATCATCTTATAACGACAGTGCATGACTCACGAGCAGATTAATGTTTACCGCCGGTACTCAGCTTATGATTCCCTGGACCGTAACTTTACTTTCTTTGTTTTCCACGTAGCTGGTGTCTGAATACCTAGTTTACCAGAGCTTATGAAAAATACATTTTGGTCGCTAAACTATGTTTTGGGCTTCCAGTGCCTGGTGTCATTCCTCTTCAACCTATAGTTTGAAGAGAGAATGTTCAATTGGACGCGGTGCTTAGAATTTCGGCATTTCCTAAAAGTTTTTTTAATAAAACGTGTTACAAGAAAAGGTTTGCAATTTAAATTTNAAAGTTTTTTTTTTTAATGAAATGTATTACAAGAAAAGTTTTGCAATTTAAATTTAATTTTTTGTAACAGCAACTACAGCTACTAACAGATTGCTTTTCTAAATTGTGGCACATTTATGGATACCAAACGATTTAAGGAAGTTACTTGTAAACCCATAACGGCAAAAACTATTTACTATTTCAGCACATAGGCATTAAAGAACGAATTACTTGACTTTATTAAATCATTTAAATTTACATTATTTTTATGGAATTTAAATTTTATTTTACATTTCATGAGAACATTTTTTAAATTTATTTTTCTACTTTAAGTTCTATGCTGCATATCATATGGCAATTTTGCCATACTTTTACTTGCATACATTTAGGATTTCTTTTTTTTTAAATATTTTTTTTATGCAGCAAATCAATCGTTTATACATTCTAAAGTATGTATGCATCTTTGTATAATTCTGTTGTATAATTGGTGTACAGTGTTTTCATTTTATGTAGTTTTAACCTCAGATTTTTCTTCTTTTGTTCGTGAGGATTACATCAAGGAATTTCCATTTCAAATAGTTTCCTTAGACTCGTATATTTTTAAAATGAAAGAAAAAAAAATGTGAGGATTTTTTCAAGAAATCTATGTTGCAATATGCATAAGATACTGAGAAGTTGTATGTTTTAAAATCAATTTTTTGCTTTCTTTACGTTTTAGAAACAGCCTCGTATTAACTTGTATTTTAAAAAGAAATTAATATTTCAAGACAATTTAAAATCTAAATGCTTTGCAATAAATCATTCATTCTTCTTAATATTCATGCATTATAAAGGGTGTATTTTCAGCTATTTCGGTTTTAAGTATTAAAAAAATCGTGACATGTGATAAACTATTCAAAAGGCTGACCATTACAGCATGAATTTTAATATCAACACTTGTGTTTGATGAGAAATGTGTTTCTCATCATTACGTGAAATTTAAGCTCGGCGTAATCCGTTGCGTAATGTAATAGGTAGTCTGTTGGCTTATACCAACAAAAACGAAATAATAAAAAATATTTCTATGGCAACTTTCTCTCTGCAGATTTCTGGCAAAAACTCTGAAAGTAAATAAAAATTACAATGAAAAAGTTTCAAATCTGTTGTTCGGAGTCGACGTTTATAAACTGAACAAACACAACGTAGGTGTTGTGGAAAACTAAGTCTGACTGTGTGTGATGGTTGGTTGATATTCCCTTGTATAGAACAGAGACATGGCTATGACGATAGTAAGTATTTTCTGGTGCTCCTTTGTTCTTTCTTTTGGTAGTACGTATAACGCTAAGTACGGGTAGCATGCCATTTACGCTATCATGGCTTTCTATAATGTGTGGGAGTATTGACTGTCTAACAGAACGTCCTGCTTGACTTTTGCTGATTACCAATGTCAGACTTAATCGGAGCATTCCTTTCCAAATATTGGAATCCTTCAAGACGTCGCTTTTCGTTAACATTAAGCATTCTTTCAAAGTTAGGGGCAGCTTTTTTTTTTGAATTCCAGGAGAGTTGCATGAATATTAAGTTTTCTGTCATATAATTATCTTAAGCGACGATGACATTTTTGGCTCAATGATAACTCCAACAAGCATAATTTACTCTGGCAGATGCGGTGTCTGAGTAAAAGCGGCATAGTTGGATTATACTTCTGTGAGTACGATACAATCAGAACGCTTTTGGTCAGTGGAATAAAGGTATCGGGCGATAATATCTGACTTTTAAGACATTCAATTTATTGTCATTGTGTTAAACAATTAATCCTAACGATGAGGCCACCTGAAATAAATAATTTCTTTCTCCAGATGCTTAAAAAGTTCACCTTTATAATGATTTTTAAATTATGTATACAGTATACATATGTATAATTTTTTATATGCTTTAATTTCTTTAAATTACCACATCATCAATTTAACATATTGATTTCTTTAGATCCTTGAAGTAGGCCAACAATTTTTTTTGCGTTATAATAAATTATCCTTAAGATTGTACGAAAATATATATTTTTTAAATTGAAATCATTTTTTTTAAATTTTGCGTAAATTATATATCATTAAATGGATTTAAAGTTTTTACTTTATAAAATTCTGAAGAAGTAAGATTAGATATTAGGGTAGAAAGAATAACGTATTTTATTTCTAATAATAATTGATCCTGATTGTAATCAAAAAAATTTTTTTTTGTTATTTTATTCCATTTAATGTTTGGTATTCGTCAAAATAAAATTTAAAAATATAATTTATTTTAATAAATTGTTTTAGTTCTGTATTGTATGTTAAAATGTTTCTTGTCTAATAAAATAACACTGTATAGTTTTAAGTAGCATACATCAGGGGTGGTTATTGTGTATAGAAGCCTTTCAATATGAGTAAAAATTGTTTAAATACAATCCGTAAATACAAACATATTTGAATTGAAATTCTTAAAACCTTAATTTGTCTGGGCAATATTTTTATTTTATTTATGGAAAAACATTTAATTTTCATAGAGAAAAAGGAAGAAATTGTATATTAAATTAAGAGGTTTTATTTTAGATAAACTAAGTAAGACTATTTCTATTTTTTTAGATTGGGATAAGGATAATAAAGCCGAAAAAATTAAAATATTTGACTTATTTAGACTATGTTTGTAATAAATATGGCGGCTTTTATTACAGATGTACTGTGCATGACAACGGAGCAGTTTTTCTAAAAATGAAAAGAAAAACTACAGCAAAGTAGTTGGCCCATTATGGCTCCACAATTTTTTCCATCTTTCTGAAAATTCGTGGATTCCGCGCCCACAAAACCATTCATCAAATTTTTCAAACTTCTTATAGTAAGCCAAATCCGGTTCCCTTGGATGAACAACAACATGTGTTAGTGGGGAAGGGGTCATAGTCTGTGAATACGGCGGTTGGGGGTTACAGCTTCCATTCTAATACTTGTGATTGTATCCTGAACTGGGTTTGTGATTGTCATGTTTCATATTATTGGTCTGTTTTTGATCAATGCATGTTAAATTGATAGTCACCAGGAAGCAATATTTCTTCATCGTTATCTTTGAGCAGTCGAAAAAAAGTCGCCTGCATGTTGCATAGAACATAATCACCATATGCCTCGGCAGGCATTCGGTGCGACTTTTCCGCACCTTTCTTGATGTTATTTGTTCAGTAATTTGCTGTATGTATACGTAGTATGTTTGAAATGTTCCCTATAGAGGTATTTCCATTTTGACGCTCACTTTATACCGATACACTGGGATATAGTGTAGTGGGTAGTGCATCGGATTACTAGACGAGGAATTCAAATTTCAAGGCTAAGCTTTCTGACATTGAGTTCAGGCTATTGCTATTGCAGCAATTTCGGTATTGAAGAGCTCAGTTTAGGATGTTAAAAACTAGAAGTATGAGTAAGAAGCATGGAAAATGCGATCAAAGAATAAACTTCCTTTGAAATACAATGTGTGATCCACTCATTAGTCGACCATAAACAGATATTTTCTATGAGAATGATGACTTCTGCATGGAAATATTTGAGTTTCGGGAAACAAGTATCTTATTTCAAGAGAGCAATAATCAGTTGGGAAAGTAGGTAGTGTATAACCAAGTTTAATGAAAGTTCCCATAAAAGGGCAGTATTCCAAATGAACCTCAATAAATTGGGTAATGCTTAATTGGGGCTATTAAAAACTTTTGTTTTCGGCCTCTTTGTAATGCGTTCCAAAGCTCAAAAAAATAGATGTTCGAAGACCAACAAATAAAATCTGAGATTGGTTATTACATCCCCAGTTTAAGGCGGTTAATCGCATTGATTTATGAACTTTGAAATTAAATTGCCCCTTGCCCTTTGGGTCTTTCCGATCATGGGAAAATATAAAAACAAATAATACTATCAATCCTGCAACCAGAAGTATAAACTTTTAGAATAACCTTGAAAAATACCCAATCGGGTAGAATATTTTCAACCAACCTGATATTTAGATCCGTCCCCCTTGTGGCTCTTAAACCAGATTATTGGTAAGAAAAAACTTTTTCCTCTGGAAAAAAATAAGAATATTGGCTGCCGTTACAAATTGGTGGGAATAAAGCCCGGCAAATATTTGCCGACAGAACCGGTCCAATTGACTTAAAAAAAAAATGGGACATCATAGCCCCCAATGGGTTGGTTCCTGGTTGTCTAGAAATGTCGGGTGTCCAGAGAAGATAGAGGTTTCCTGGACACAGAGATATCGAAGAGAACGACAAGGCTGACGCAATTGCTAAAGCTAGCACCACGGAAAATTCTGTTGAATTCCAATATGAGATTGGATGTTGCAGGAAACTCTATTTTTGGTAAAGGAAAATTGGGATAATGAATCAACTTGTAGAGACAGCAGACTGATCAGGGCCGCGGTGGCTATACATACATATATAGAAAAGAATTTTCAATAAAGTTTTAAAAAGAGGTACCTCATAGCTAACTGAGAACGGGGCACTGCGTCTCTGGTGCCCGCGCCAAGGGACTGGAATACCTCAGAGCGAGCTCTGCTGAAGTTGTAATTAACGGATTGGAGAAAAGGAGCCAATATCTCTCTTTGTTAATGTCCGCTATCTGGAGCTTGACAAAGAACTTGTCTGGCGCACCCAGAATTATTGTGAACAAGCCATATGCTAGCCAAAGAGGAATAATTAACAAGGAATAATTATATTGTAGTAACAATGGGATCTGCAGGAACCAGGTAAGCTGTAACCCATTGCTACGACAGTCAGTTTAAACTTAGCCCAACATTAACCTTCATAAAACAGTGTTAAATAACCTGTTCTTAAGTATTTTGATTCTGAAATACCCCCGTAATAATATTATACAAATGAACTTACCCTTAGTCTAGTTAGGGAAAGGTGTTTCTTGAAAGTGTTCTTTTGGGCAATCCCATTAGCAGTCGTATTTGGCAAAAACTGCTGGAGAGTTAAAATGAAGAGAATTGCCTTGGAAAAGTCTTTAAATTGTAATAAAATGTAACACCGACGGAGGTGGGTTGTGGGCTAGCCTCTAGTCATGATTAATGACCAATTAAGTAAGTACCATAAGTAAATAATAATAATAATAATAAAAAATTATACCCGACAAGCTCTCGGAAATGCCACATACGAATAAATGTGTTTATAATGAAGCTTGTCTCACCACTTTGTGCAATGCAAACGTAAAAAATGTTTCTTAAGTTAGAAATTAATTTTTAACCCTAAAACTATGCCACACAATTCGATATGTTCACATCCCCAAACTATGCCTTGATTCAAAATAATTTGTAAAAACTTTATGCGTCATGTTAATTAAATTATAAATTTAAGTTTTCGTTTTATAAGCCCTTTTAATAAAGTGTGTGTGATAAAGGTTTCGTTTTTAGACGCGGATTTGAAATATGAGCCTACAATACATTTTGTCTAAAAATAATTCAATTTTTAATGCCTGCTCAGAATATCCCCATACATACACAGCCAAACCAAAAGCTAATCTCCGCCACCGCCGCGTTAATACAGACATCTACGTTAGATTGGTTTTCCAACAAACATATAAAACACCAAATACACCATATATGTATGTGTACACCAAAGGGAGAGAATAATCATGTGTGTTTGTGTTTATAAATAATTTATTCTGGGTTTCTTTCTTTTTTTTTTTTGCCTCACAAAGCACATCAAGGCAAGTGTTGAAAAAAAAAATTTAATCAGGATTTCATGCTGACACTCTCTTTGCCATAATTTCCGGCTTGATTAGATGAACGTTGAAATGTTGCTAAAACACATACTCAATCACTCATACACTCATACACTCTTCCTCTCTCTCTCTATCTCTCTCTCTCTCTCTTCAACTCTTCTCTGTATCTTTTTTCATATGAACTTTACCAATACTATTGTAAATAACTTTTCTAGTTTATGGTTGTTTTTTATTCGCCACAAATTTGTTTTCTTTTTCGCCAGTTGCTGTTATTGCTACTGCTTTTGATTTGATGGAGTTGATTTGATACAGAATTCGGAAATAATATTGAAACTATTGCTATCGCCATTGTTTTTGTAATGTATTGTCCTATAGTTGTTGTAGCAGTTTTAGAAATCCTTTGTTTTTGTGTTCGCATTAGTAAATCCTTAATTTGGCAATCTTTAAAGCTTTAAAGTCCTACAGTATATGAGTTGGTTGTTGGGTTTGTGGTGTTGGTTTACCAATTAGCAAATTAACCTTTTTCTAAAACAAGTATAGCTTGGCATGATTAAACCCAGAAGCGCTATTAAGCTTCAGAAACGGGTATTAATTTTGCCATAAAATTGGGTCTCAAAAAATCTTTAAAAGACAATCATTGTTGAAGAGAAATAGAAAAAAGAAATATTAGTTGTTACAATCCTTCTGTCAGGATTACGAACTAGCTTCTCACACCACTTACATTGTGTGTGTTAATTTTTATACACAAGTGGCGGGACCTGCAGTTTAAAGTTAACTCCGAACAACGAATTTTTTAAAAACATTTCATGGCAAGTTTATTAACTTTCACAGTTTTTGCCAGAAATCTGCTGAGAGGAAGTCGTCGGAGAAGTATTTTATCATATTTCTTTTTTTTTTTTGCAGCGACATTTGAGCTGAGGTTTAGCCATGGCCTCACGCCTAATAAGCCCACATACTACCTACTAGACTACGGGGACCTCAACTTCTTTTAAAGAAAGAAAATTTTAAATTCTTCATGATATGACTAAGCTTTAGGGTTATAGATCAGGAAGAACTTTATAGATTTGTAGTTGATAACATGGACAATGAATCCAACGTCTAGGTTGGCACTATGAGTATCCATTCTTAGTTAGTTTATGAAGGCTAGCGTAGTACTACATAATTGACTGTTGAGTCACTCTTCTACGTTGTGACGACTATACTTGCTGTTATCCAGAATACAGGTCTTGTAATTCTCTACCCTATAACGTAACAAGATTATTTCGTTTCATATTTTCCGATTATTCCTTGAATTTCTGTTGCATTTGTGGAGTATTTCTTAACTCCTTGACTTAATTTAAAGTCAAGGAGAGTCTTTTATTCTGTATTTCGGTGATGGCATAACAATTAGGCATTTCACACCAAGGAAGATATTTTTATCCCTTTGCGTTAAGATTGCCGTTCATTTGGCAAACCGTATTTGATTAAATACGGTTTGGTTACTGGTACTTGGATATAGAAATCTAGTCTCGCTCTCTCTGCATATTTCCTCTCCATTCTTACGTTGTTTTTAAACGTAAAGCACGAACAGTGTAGTGTACTTGTCTAATACAAGCAAAGTACCATGCCTGACCAAGAAAGTACCAGAGTTATGCAATTGATTGCGATTAGTATGTTAGGCATCCTACCGGATAATATCTTGTTAAGTGAGTGGACACTACAGCGTCTCTGACTTATTTGAATACACTCACTGTGCAACTCAAAAAGTCTTCACAAGAAAAAGTCTAATGGGTTAAATATCACGAGCATGGTGGCCGGTTTACATTACCTCCATGTAGATTGGTCATGTCTTCACATCGTTCATGAAGAATATCTAAATTGGCATTGGGCAATAGCGTCGTCTTATAGAAATCACATGTCGTTCAATTCAGGCGAGAAAAAGTTAATAATCATTGAATGAGTTTTATAAGCTCCTCAAACCCCAAGTCGTTCGACTCCGAAAGCTCTGACGAGACGGGTATTTGATACAGAGTTTAGCGAAAGTCGGCGTATAGGATATGACTTTGTCTGAGTTGGAAGAACCAAATCAAGGGATGCACTGTCATCGATTAATGTGACCTAACAGGCGAAGACGATCAAGGAGTAAAGGCGCCTGGAAAGATCTGTTAATACAAGCCAGAAATCTTGTAATCGACTCTCCAATACCAAATAAGTAAGTAAATAGTCTCGACCTATGTTATAGCGATGGTTTGGACAACATCGTTCTCAAAGAAATAAAATGGATGATTACCCTGGCAAACTAAACTTTACAGCAAATAGTGACTCCATCGGTGTAAACTTCATAGTCTGGTAGGTAGTGAGTTGGCTTATTAGACGTAAGGCCACTGTTAAAACCTCAGTCAGACGGAACACAAAACGAAATATGAAAAAATATTTCTTCGGCGACTTCCTCTCAGCAGATTTCTGGCAAAAACTCTGACAGTAAAATAAAATTACCATGAAAAAGTTTCTGAAAAAACTGTCGTTTGGAGTCGACTTTAAACTGTAGGTCCGGGCACTCATGTATAAAATTAACATACACAAGATAAGTAGTGTGAGAAGCTAGATCGTTGTTCTGACTTAAGCGTTGTCATGACAAATTATTTATGTTTGAACGTAGTGACTCTTTCGGTATTCGTTGGCTAATTTTTGTTTTCCAGTGGATTGGTTTCATCTCAAATTCGATAACTTTGTATGTTCAAGTACACATTCTTAGCGCTGAAGATGCTTCAGAGTCCATTTAAAGGATACAAGTCCGAAATTGTTTAATTTGAATTTTCGAAATTTGATTAATTTGAAGTCGCCGTAGTCTACTAGGTAGTGGGTTGGCTTATTAGATGAGAGCCCATGCTAAAAAATCCAGCTTAGGCATCTAGACATAAACGGAATAAGAAAATATATTTCGTTTTGAGACTTGTTCTCAGCAGTCTTCTTGAAACACTTCTGTCGTTTAGAGCCGACATTAAACGTTAGGTTTCGCCACTCATGGATAAAATTAACACACACAACCTAGGTGGAGGAAGAAACTTGGTCGTAACTTGTGGGTAAAGTATTGTGGCGACCTATTAAGTAAGTAAATAATTTAAAAAATAAATTTAAATTATTATTAAGCCTGCATCTTTATAACATTAATTGGCATTTAATAATACAAAATAAAAAAAATCAGAATGAAAGCTCTGCAAAACATTGTTTATTTTGTAATCATAACACATTTTTACTCAATTTTCTAAAATAAAGTTCAGATTTAATTTAATTTAAAAAGAGAAATAGCATTTTTCTGTGAAAAATAAAAAGAGAATGTGAAATAATTCCAGTTGTTGTTAAAGTTTTGTTCGCCTGTAATTAATTGCTTTGGATAGGAGGGAAGATACGAATGTTGAAAATTGTAAAGTTGTGGGTTAAAAAAAAAGAGAGAAATAAATGGAAAAGAGAATATTTAAAGGGGAAACAACGCCTCCAATTATCAATATCCTTACAGAAAAAGAAAATAAAGAAAAAACTACAAAGGAAAAATGAAAACGAAAACTAAAACTGAAAGGAACAACAAAGCAATTTTCTAATTTCGAAAACAGACATACACCGTTAACTAGAAGATAGAATTTGAGGGAAAAAAAGAATAAAAAAAAATTTTTTTTTTTTTTTGTAAAAATACAACATAATGAGCCTTTTAAACAAAATAGCAAAAGAAACAGCAACAGCAACAGCAACAAAAACAACAATAAGGATTAAAGTAACAAAGAAAAACTATAATAAGAATACGAAACATGCAGTTGCATGATTAACTTACATAAACAACAAAACAATACAAAAACTATGTACGTTTGGCTAAATAACAATAACAATAGCAACACCAATGCAACAAAGAGAATAAAAATATTGAAGCCTTAAAGCCACACTTTTTCGAAAACTTTAAAATTTTTATTTGAATTAAAAGCGTTTCAACGTGTGAGAACACCAGGTCCATGTGTTGCTCGCCTCGGCCAAACCTGGGAAACTTTGGGAATGCTAAACATCAAGTACCAAAGCTATGGCTTTCCCATTCCACACCGGATAACCTAGGTATTTGTGATTGTGCGGTTGTTGACATTAATTGTGTATGATTAACTGCAATAGAAAAAGAAATGTACTGCATGAGTAAGAAAAAATACTTCAGAATGCCGCTTAGTGTCAAAATAACAGGGACCTGCCTGTCATCTGATGCACTCTGGAATGCATTAACGCCCCACAAGTCTCAAAAATTTGTTCAATGATTCACTTTCATTGTACGTGCTCGGCTCTAAACAACCCCTTATTCGGCAGAAGTATTCTCTGAATATACAATGCCCTGTCAAAAGATCGATTATCAACCCGGCTTATTTCTCGATAGTCTAAAGCATGACTCAGATCCCGTCTTATTGTAATCAGTCAATAAAAGTTTTGATTGTTTCCAATCCACTGGTTTTGAGAAGACTTTTTGAGGCTCTTCAACTTCCCTTTTGTAGAGAATACCTTGTCAAACATCAGACACGTTCCATCCCATCAACAGCATGGTAACTGTTCACCCCGCAAGTTCGTTCGCTTATGCAATGCCCAAAATTCCCACATGACCTGAAAGCCAGTTTAGGATAATCTTATATTGCCTACCTAACTGATTCATCTCTTCCAGACAGTTCCACACTATTTTCGGTTTAATTTCATAAGAGTCGAGTGCTTAGTTAGTATTGCTATGTCTTGTCATTTTTACCTTCTATCCAACTTGAATTGGGCAAATGTTTCAATGTCATAGACATGGAATTGGAAGACACCCGCGAGTTTCATTGTTGGACCAAAAACTCCTGCTTCTGCTCTAACATCCTGTCTTGAGCCATATGTATGCCACAAAATAGTCCCTCTTTTAAAAAAGTATGCAGCTTCCAGATTACTTTAATAGAGTCTGTACTGGTTCTGTTTAGGACACATGAAGCAGCTTACGATTCTTGTTGTGCATTATACACTTCTACGAAATATAAATCTATGCCGTTAAGAGAGTTCGTCCAAAGATTGAAGCCGATAATAGCGAGAAGATTGTAGGTTCAGGGTATATGGTCAATGATTTAAAACTCCTAAGCAAAATTGTATGGCGCCGTTATAGTGCTTTTTATAATTTTTCTTTGATGAATTCTGACCGTTTAAATTCTTTCAATCTTTTCAATCTCATTTGAACCACAGCCTTGTTTACTTCTATGAAGTTTCGCCTTGCATAGTCCATGATCTTTTCATCATTCGGAATTCATAGCAAAAAAAACGTTTACTGGTACCTTTATGTGGCACACAAATTTCAAGCTTTTTTGTTTATCCATCTAATGGCTGATAATTCTTTGATGATGAATGCTTAGTTGCCTACTAATGTCCACGCATTGGTCGACTAGAGCGAGATCAAAAATGGGCAAAACATTGTTTATGTTGTTTTTCGAGTTACAACAGTGTCTCAACAAATATATTCAGAGCTTTTGGCAGAACCTCATGCCGTATTAAATATCCTTGTACGCTAGCTTTACTATTCCAGCTCTTATGAGGGGAACTACCTGTTTTCGAAAATAGAGCCTGGGATAATGATAGAGTCTACACGAACAACAACAACAAAAATTAGGTTCTATTCTCGAATTTCCATGCAGTAAACAGAAGATATCTGCTTAATTTAGTTTTTTTCCGGCAAATCATAACGACACTGTGGAATCACTTTCCGCTTTTTTCAGAATTCTGTTCACTTATAAAGGTGATAACATATACAATTCTATCTATAACTGGTTTTCTTCGAGCAACCACATTACCCATCTGGTAGTAATGTAAGACATTTCACTTAGAATCAGTGTTAAGGCGTTATTTTATAGAAATCACCTTTAGATTCTAGTAACATATAGATAGCCATTTGTGATAAGGTATCTGTGGACATAGATTGACATGAAAATAAATAGGCTTTTGGCTGCTATTCAATCGATTATTCCATTGTATACCCATTATTACTATAGAAAAGCGTCTCTGGTGCTATGTTGCCTTGCTAAGCGCACCCTTCTTTTGTAGGGCTTTAAAAGTAATTTGTATTTTGCCCATTTCGGATTACCTGGTGTGATGCTGTTCTTTGTAACTTATTTCTACATATAGCTCTTAAGATATTTTTTGGCAATCTTACTTCATTTGTAAGACTTCTTTGCCATGTAGATGTGTTAGCTACCACTTGTTCCTACTCCATCTCCATCTACGATATTATTTGATTACGTATTATTATTTTGTCTAGCACCACAATTGAGATTTGAGGTACGGGGAAAGGGTTGTAGTCGGCCAGGCTAGGATTACAGCCAAGGTTCCCACACCACTCATGTTGTGTGGGCGAATTTTATACTTGAATGGCCTAGAGTTCATTGAAATTTTTTTCCTTCAGAGTTTTCGTCAGAAGTTGTTGAAAGAAATATGCTTTTCCATATTTTTTTTATCCTGTCTGGGATGGTTAATGTACCAGAGACAACGGCAATTTTTTGTTTTTTCTCAGATTAAATGGAGTTTTGATTCATTAGTTGAAAGACTGGATATATACCGTATCGTTTAGATTTCCTATCTTGAATAACTAAGCACTGCTAGTGATCAGTTTGCAACGCAGTAGAGCTACTGGGCCAATGAAGTAGTTAGGACACGCGGTAGCAATACTTTGAAGTCGTCAGAGTCGGAGTGGTGTTCTTTAAATTAATTCGCATGGAAGTTAGTTCAGAACTTTCAGTTCTTCGCATCGTTCCTAAATAATATATTGGTGAATGTCCTCTATATGTTGGAACTGATATGATATCGTTAAAGTTTTTTATTTTTGAAAGACCAGAGTTATACGGAGTTTCGATATAATCAAGGATTTTGGTTATGTAGAGAAGATTTGTCTATTCATGTACAAAATATGCAAGAAAAAAGAAGATCTAAGAAGTTTAGTGGAATTTTGTTAGACTTCATGGGAACAAGTGGAATCTCTATATGTTTTAGGATATTTAGGAAGTGTAGTGGAAGCCGTATATAACTTCGACAATGTGAACAATATAGCGGCGACATAAACATGAAGCACTATAAAGTGAGTGTGGCTTTAAATATTCCCTGATGAATATAGCTTAGACTATTCTAGGCATATGTAAACTCTATATAATGTGCTGAAGTAAAAATTTTTCCATTTTCGTATACAATCACTCAAAATATAGGCTTCAGAATCATATTGAGGATATTCTGGTTCAACTCTAAATCCAGCAAAATGGATTCCTGAGACTTAAGCAACGCGAAACTAATACGGAAGCAAATTCACGTAGAAAGGGGAAACAAATCGCGTTGCCATTAGAAAGAAGCGCAATATCAAGCGTACGATACTTTAGAAAGTACGATATTACGACTCTGTTAGGACGCAATAAAAATAACAGTGATAAAGGCATAAGAAGAAACCTAGAGCGTATAGAACTTGAAAATTGTCTCTGAGACCAATACTTAATTGTATCCATGTTTATCTGATCTTGACAGGTGTCTGTTTCTGTTGTAACGATAATCATCATACTCAGCAACGCTCACTAGGCTTTTTTCTTAAGCCTTTCTTGTCATGTATTTTTTACGTCGCCCTACGTAGAGTCGTACTATACTCAGTGATGGAGAGTATGATGATGATGTGTGTATATGATGATGATGTATGAGTATGATGACGATGCATGCGTATGGTGTGATGATGTATGATATGATTATGTTGTATGAGTATGGATGATGCATGAGTGTGATGACAGTGTATGAGTGGGATTTGATGTAAAAAAATTTTTTTTTCCTTAGTACTCTCTATTTATTACATGAGAGGCATGTCTGACATCGGTCGTGATTGACCCATGCTTGCCAAGTATCCTAAGCCATGGCTTATTAACGTCTTTATTTGTAATTTAAATTGCGGGAGTTTGGTTATGACATTCTAGAAAATTTTTTTACTTTTTATAAGAAGGCAGAATTGAAGAACGTGCTCATTACAGTATTTTTCGTTTTAGGTAAACCGAATATTTATTGTCCTACCTAGCTTTTATTTATTGTTAAAAAACTTTAGTTAAGCTCTAGCACCCACTGCGTAAGTATGTCAATTTTCAAAAGGCTTTCATAATATATACTCCTCATCTACTGCCAATTTGAAGAAACAAACTTTATGAAAACCTAAAATGGCCCAACAACTTCTGTGATGGACATGAAACAAAATTCTGCAAAAAAAAAACAAACAGAAACTAAATTCATAGTACACTTGCTTTTTAAAGTTTAAATTTGTTTCTTGTTTTGGTTTTACTTTGGCATTGGCACAAGTGAAAGACCCCCAGTTTCTCTTCTCTTTTTGCAAAATACGGAACGCAACTTTTAGCAAAGGAATCAAATGGTATGACTTCAGTACTCAGCAATTGGTTAACTTCCTCGATTCTCCATTTGCTGTTGCCCTACGTTTCGTGTATAGATACGCTCGTTTTGCTGGTTTTTAGGAATTTTTTTTTTTTTTTTTTTTTTTTTGTTTTTTTTTTTTTTTTGGTCTGGCCCCTATTAATTTGAAAAATGAAAACATTTCAACATTTCGCAATTCCTTTTCATGATATGAACAATGAGTATTTTTAGGAAAATAAAATTCGTTTTTGTTTGGTTCTTTTTTTTTTTAGGTTTCATATCGCAAAAGAGCCCCTAATCAATGATCGCGATACAAATTTAAATTGCTGAATGGAATTTAATGTTCTCCCTCCCCTGCAGGAACAGACTGAACAAGAAACAAAGCAATTCACGTCAAATTGTTGGTAAACGTGTGTTTTAATGTTTTTATGTTTTTTGTATTGCCTACATAAAGAGCTACTTTTTGGCGTGGAATTTTGTTGTAGCGCTTGTTGTTTGCAACAATGTCGGTGATTTGTCCAACCACATGTTTTCGTGCACATTATTATTCGTATAAATTAAAAAAAAATATATATTGAAATATCAACGTTGCAATGTTGCGCTTTGTGTGCTGCATGACAATTTAAATGAAAACAATTTACTACCAAAAACCCCATAATTAATTATCAATGCATTGTATGTGTATTAAAATGAAATTGTTTTTCTTTTTGCTGTAGCATATATTTAGGCGGAATATTTAAAATCAATCTAAAAGTTATTTTAAATAGTTTATAAGCAATCTACAGTTAAATGTCATTGAAGTTATGCCGCCAAAAAAGAAATTATATTTACTGTGACAAGTATTTGGTGCAATAATTTAATATTCTTTTTGTAAGAGTACCTAAAAATATGCAACATTTTGATGGTATAAGGTTTTTAAGAATGTTTAAATGTTTGAATATAATTTCACTAATATGGCTATCGCAGATGGCCTCGCAATACCTCATTCGTTAGGACCAGTTTTGGTGCACATCTCGGCAATGCCATCATGAACGTTGGCTTTCAAACGCTCAATTGTTTCTAGTTTGTCGACATAACACCTTTTTCTAACAGCGCTCCCTAGAAAATAGTTCCACGGCGACATTTCTTGGCATCACCATTTCGGCTAATTAAACGGCCATCAGATGTTTGCCGCAATAAGTCGACTGTGGCAAGAAATATGTGGCAAGTTGCACCATCTTGTTGAAACCAAACATCGTTCACATCAATACCATGAAGAGTGGATACAATAAACTGGTTATCATGGTGCCATAGGTGTCTCCATCGAACGTAATGGTTGGTTTCAACATAATATGGGACAATGATGCCTCCGCCCCACAAGCTGCATCTAACAGTTACTCGTAATGGGTGTATAGGTTTCTATAAGACCACGAGTTAGGGTTTTGTTTTTGCTTATTAACGTATCTACATAACATAATTGGTCATTACAATACTTCAGTCAGTATTACGGCCTAGCTACTCATACCACTTATGTTGTGTGTGTTAATTTTATGCATGAGTGGCCAGACCTACAGTTTAAAGTCGACTCCGAACGACAGATTTGTTTTGAGAAACTTTTCATAGCAATTTTATTTACTTTCAGAGAAATATTTTTTCATATTTCGTTTTTGATGTTTGGTCGGGTATTCAAACCTTGGACTTTCGTCTAATAAGCCAACATACAACCTACTAGACTACGGCGACTATAACGTTCTATTAACGTATCGATCAAGAAAAATGGGCTTCATACAAATAAATATTTTTTTTGGCTTATGTTTCATTGGTTAATCGTTAATATAACGGATTTTTCTCTAGCGAGATACAGGGACCTGCTATCATATATTCTTACGTAGCACAACCTGTACCCGATAATCTTTCTTGAAAGGCACATCCGTTTGTGATCGATTGGCCAATGGAGTGAACACTGCATTACAGACAGAAGTCGTTCTTTAGCCAGACTAACCGTATGTAGAACTCCCTAGCTGCAGAGGTTTTGCCTGCCACTTATAATATAAAAGGATAATGTCCACAAACACTACTTCCTTTGTCTTTCTCCCATAATCTATTTTTCTAATTCCAACATAAAGCTCTGCATGAGTAGAGACCAAACCCTGAGTGTTGGCCTTAAAAAAATTAAAGTTCTTGACGTGGCCCGAAAACAATAACCTCTTAACTATTTTGATCTGAATTGATGCGATTAAGGACAGCATCAAGTGTAAGGAAAATAAGAATTAAAAATTAGGTTTCTCAGCCGATATTTATGTTGGAACTAGTACCGGGTGACGAATAAACGCAACACGACATGCATTTATGATTTGATAGAAGCAAACTAGAATTTGAGTTTGGGCATATCAGACCTTATTACAACCTGTTATGTCGTAGGCGAGGTCTACATGATTGCGGTGAAGTCCACATTACTCGTTATAAAGGCTTTCTAAGAATTTGTTTTTTAAGACTGTCAGCGATAAAAATGCTGCATATGAATAAAGTAACGTTGAAACTAGCGACTGCTTGTCAACAGTTAGTTTCCATACAATGGTACTCTAAAGTCTATTTAAGCCACAAAACCCATCATCAAAAAACATCATGAGCAACATGATAAATAATTCTATCGACTCCAAGACGAACATTATGTCTAAAATTTTTGAGCTCAATTGCCTCTGATTTGTCGGCATAACAGTTTTCTTTAACGGTGCCCCACAAAAATTAATCCAATGCTGTCAAACAGCAGCTTCTTGGCGGTCAATTGACATCACCGTTTCAATTAATTAAACTAAGACTACGTGTGACAATTTTGCTCAAGATGAAAATGATCTTCATCTGAAAAGAAGAATTTTTGGACAAAATCGACATTCATTGTGCAGTTTCTCGTTGGCCCCATAAATCCCAATGTTGTTCCAGAGTAAATCGTTTCATTACGTTCAATGGTGATAATATACTGGATTTTGTGACAGCATAGAATGACATAAGTATTGTGAGATTCGAAATAACCGATGTTTCTTATTTACACCGATAAATGGCCAACTTCTAGGATATGCAATGCAATTCCTATCCAGTATGAATTTTGATGATTAAATTCAATGAAGGTTCTTCGTTTTGTTAATCTATTCATGGTGAAACGTCAAATCTTTCCGAACATTTTTGGGGAAATTTCTTAAAAAAAAAGAATTATTTAACAAGTGATGCAAACTATATCTGTTTTGCCTACTTCCGAATGAATTAACAGAAATAAAGATTAAAAGAGGCAGGTTTTTCAACTTCTATTAAAGGCCCTATTGGGGCGAATTTTGAGTTGCCAAGATTTTTCTGACCAAGTTTTGTAAAAGCAAATCAGGTAAATAATGGATGGATTTTAAAATGATATTATAAAGTACTTCAACATCGATTGTAGATTTCTAAAACTTTTGCGCATACTTACTATATGCCATGTAGGGTACGAGGACATTATTTATTCCACACAAAAAAATAATTTATTAATGAAAATTGTCGAAAAAATGTATTCATTTTTAATTTAAATTTTAAATTTAAATGGATTGCGCCCAAAATAATATTTAATGGATTCCTGTTTTAATTTTTTGTTTAAATTTTTTTTAATTTTTTTTTTTTGTTTTTAAGTAAAATTAAAAAAAAATTATTTTCTATTTGGCAAGTAAGCAATAAAATTCGTATACAATAATAGAATATTTGTTAAAAAAAAAAATTCAATATTTTAACAGATGTCTGTGCAATTGTTACTGTTGTTGTTGTTGTTGTTATTTTTATTTAATTTAATACTTTTACAAAAATGTTTAAATATTCAATGAATATTTAATGACACTTAAATTGACTGTCTTTGTAAATGACGACTAACGCAGATATCGCAAAACTGAAATATTTTCATTGTTACAACAACAAGACAACAGCAACAACAATAACTATTTATTTTTCATTTTCAATTGGATATTTTTCAAGTGGAGCAAGTAGTAGGAGGGTGACGGTGAAATAAATGACAGACAATGACCATTTGTGAAACAGAAAACAAAAGGGGAGAAAATCAAATAAAATCTGATTTCGTTTTAATAAAATGGATCTCTGAAGTAAATACTTGCAGTTGACAGTGTTCTAGTTGGTAATAATTGTCTTTATAATGGTTAATAAAATAGAATACTACACAATAAAATACAGTGTCGGTCAAAATATATTGTACAATATAACAATTTAAATCACATGAAACTGTAGGTCTCGCTACTCATGGCTGAAATTAACATACACAATGTGGGTATGTGAAAAGTTAAGTTTTAATCTCTACTGAGGGGATATAATGACTAATTAGGTAAAAGGTAAGCGCTATATCTAAATGCGGAAACTCCAAAGTTTTGAATAGGGGTCGTACAAATAAGGTATAAGTAGCCATTCTCTGGGATATGGGAGTCGGGCAGTGTAGGCACATAAATTAAATTGAGTTTATTTGCGAGTAGCATAAAACTTATGGCACTATATGGATCCACAGTACGGAATACAACGATTGCAATTCTGAAAATTATCCTTGCTTTAAATGTAAAATAAATAAGTATACTCTAGGCTACCTTTTGGCCTAAACAAATAGCAGATCAATAAAATCTGAGACTAAGAAGTACAAAACACCAAATGGCAATACCCAAATAAAGTCGCATTACATTGGAATCCCAAAGTCAACAGAAGTTTAAAGTCGACTCTAAACGACAGATTTGTGAGAAACTTTTGTCATGTAATTTTATTTTCTCACAGAGTTTTTGCGAGAAATTTACTAAGATTTCTCATATTTCGTTTCGTGAGACAAGCTAACGTCTAATAAACCAACAGTAGACTACGGCGACTACATACATTTGCCAGATGAAAATATTAAGCTTAGTATGAACCAAGTAGAACCAAGTTAAGCACTTGCTAATGGTCAAAGAGAATGCATATATATGTCGTACATATAAATCGCTTTAAAAATGCTTAGAATTTTTTTGGTATCAGCAAGAGATGGAAATACGGTCCATAATGTTAACTTGCGTAAAACCTTTTATGTTGAATTCTGTAAGTCCCTAGTTATTGTATATATAAGGAAAGGAATATCGTATATAACGCCGTATGCTAAAGTCCTTTGATGTTAATACCATTACACATTTTTACTATCTTTTTAAGGCAATTTGTGATTTTACGACAATGAAACTGTTCGTCTAATGAAGCAAAGCAACTAATCAAGCAATTTTGGGCTTCCTTGTAGAAATCGAAATGCTGCTTAGCTTAATAGGTGTTCCTCCATGAATTGCAAATAGTAATCGGAAGGAGCCAATATGAATACAGTGCGATAGCTGCTCTCATCCTAATGCTTTGATTGTATGCTGAACCGGTTTCGCTTTGGGTATTGGTGCACTGTCATTTTGTATATTTACGTTGCAGTGCCTTGTGGTCTCTTGTTGCCGGTTCTAGATCAATGCGCGGTTCAAACTAATCATTTGTTGTTGATAGTTCTTTGTGTAAACAGGTCCAATAGGTTTTAATAGCTCATGGCTCACCATACCTTTCAGGTCTCCCCTACCCTACATACGACATTGCCTTCCTGCTGAATTGATCTGGTTTTGCAGACGAAGCTTATGATTGTTCTTGTTTAACCTATGATATTTTAGGATTCTGAAAATATGCAATACTGATCTTCAATTGTGTCTTTGCATCAAATTTCACTAGTAGTTTTTCGATTATCCACCTGTCTGTCATTTAATTCATTTTGATCTCTCCCACAGCTTTTAAACTGTCTGAGATTGTTTGTTTGGCAACATTTAACATTTCTGCCATATTTTTCAATCTCAGAGTGTCAACTTCTTCAAAATATTGTATACAATTTGGCACTTTTCAAATTATTTTGGTGGCATTTCAAGTTCTTCTTTTCTCACACTAAAATCGTTATCTCTGAACCTTCGAAACCAACTTCTGCATGTTGCTACTGGTACAGCATGATCACAAAATGCATCGTCAAGCATTCGTCAAGTTCTTCAGAACTTTTGCTGCAAATATTCTTCACAAATCATCATTTTCGTTGGTTCACTGATACCATGTATACTGAATTCATTCGTTTTGGGTGCCTAGTTGGTAATGTGCTAAACTCCAAGTGCCAGAGTCTGGGTGTTGATGATTGTCTGAGATTATATGTGATTGCTCTCAATATAAAAATGAAAGGGTGGGAAAAGCATATACACATACATATATAGACATACATAGTTGGTCATTACAACCTTTCAACGAAGATTAGGATCTACCTTCTCAAACATTTCATTAAAAAAAGAAAACAATAGTCGCACACTACCCTTTCCTTTCTCCTATAATTTAGCTTTACTGTATTCCAACACAATACACTGCGTGAATAGAGATTACCTCCTGTGTGTTGGTATAAAAAATAGTACCATCGCCCTCATAACAAATGAAATACAACTCGTTCATAATAATTGTTCCCTATGAAGACTATTTTGTACCTTGACGAGCACTTCATACCGGTACACCTTGTTCAGTCTAATTTTATTTCATTCACAGATAATTTCTCTCTTTAGTTATTTTATTTTTATTGTTCAGTAATTAAAAAATGATCGGTTTTGTATCGTTAATGACTTTCATCGATTCTGATGCTATTTTTATTAATATTTGTATGCCACACATTAATATTATAGTTTATATTGATGTTGTTGTTATGTGTTTATGATACAACAATTATTTATTTATAAAATCCTGTAATTATTCTGGTTGAAATATGAATGTAGATTTTAACTTTATTAATGGTATAATGATTAATAAAATAAATACCCACTCCCACTCCCCTCTCCTCTCTCTCATCTCTCCTTCTCCTCCTCTCTCCGTCCGCCATTTATTAACCATCAATTATTTTGCAGCATCATTAAAAAAAACTGACGATATTTTTTCGTTATTCAATATGTTCCAAACCATTTATGGAGTATTAGTTGAGTGCGGATTATTGAAGGCATTTGATTGGTTGTATAGTAGTATGTATGGCTGCATGCATGTATGCGGTATTTCAAAATTGAATTCAATTAATGTTAAACAATAAATTATTTAATTCTCATTCCTTTTAATGAACGTTTAAACCTGTTTATTTTTATTATTTTTTATTTTTAATTGTAAACGGAATGATATGTGATATTAAAATCAATTGTTATTAAATTTAACCCATTATGGGATATAATTAAGTTGTTACAGCTTTTGCAATATTCACAAAAGAAAATTAATTCTGGCACTAAATAGACTTAGAAGTCCGCAGTCTAGTAGTATTGTGGTTGCTTATTAGAACATAAGGCGTGGTTCAAACCCTAGCTCTAACACCTCGAACAAAACGAAATATGATAAAAAATTTCTTCGGCGACTGCCTTTCACGTGTTTCTGGCAAAAAAAAATTAAGTTGCCATGAGAAATATTCTCAAAAAATGTGTCATCTCGGAGTCCGACTTTAACAGTAGGCAGCAGCACTCAAGTATTTAATTAACTCACACAACATAAGTGGTGAGAAAGCTAGGTCATAATCCTGGCTGAAAGGTTTTAATGATCAATTATGTATGTAAAACTATACTTAAAGAGAATAGATGCGCGAACCCTACTTGAAGCAAGAGTCGTATTAATATTTAATCCGAGATAATTCATTCCCTAGAGGGAACCAAACCGAGCCTCTCAAAATAAATCTCATCATTGCATGTTAAATCTAATTATTACATGTGTCAATCAATGATGTGAGAAAGTGAAAGGTCCAAGCCGAAGACTTTGTATGTATAAGGCTTGTAGATGGATTTCTGCTCATGCAGTACATCCTGTTATAATAACAGAAAGATAGAAAAAAGAAGAAGAAGAAAAGAAACGGGTTGTGAGCAATAAATATTATTTTTAAGCCAATGTTTTTTTAAATCTTCCTCCATTTTTTCTCACTTTCTCGACACTTGAAGCTTAGCACACTACCTACCAAGCCATCGGGGTATCGTGTAATAAATGTTAAAAGACAATAAAGATAAGATACAACCTTGAACCACAACTTTCTTCACTGTAACCTGAATATCTTAGTTTTGTTCGTATCGTATTCGCCGGATGACTTCGTGTGGCGCTATAAAGCAAACACAGGTAGAGACGCTCTTCATAATATCGATGTGGAGGTGTTTATTTTAGAGACATACTTTTTGTTCCTTAAGACCAAATTACACAAGATTTGACAGTCGTTTATTGGATAACATTTGCGCATGTCAATCAAATGATTTTCATTCTGTGTTGTCAGGATCAGGGCTTGATTGAACTTTTGGAAAAAACTTACGAAAGATTTTTCGCCAATACTCGGAAATGTTATTTTAATTCACTGTTTACTTGGTGTTGAAGGCTGGTGCATATGTTGTAATCAATGCTGAAGTGTGTAGTACCTACAGGCATAACTTGAATTTGGTATTCTTTTAAAAGTTTTTTGGTCATTGTAAGCGTTGATTAATAAAAGTTTAAGTGGCAGAGCATGTTAGGTTTGCTAATTGATGCACTGCTATAGCTTGTGTTTCAGTTGGTTCTGTATTTATACTCTCCTTAGCTTTCATAGTCCAATCTGCTGTACTCAAGTTTGGACAGAGGTTTTCTAGTTAACGTTTATGCATATTTAAAGCATTTATTTATTCGAAATATCCGCTTTTGGCCTTCAAGCACGCCTACAGTCGAACTGGCCAGTGAGTAGTAGTAGCACGCAACTTGTCAATTGGAAAATTGACCACAGCTCGAATCTGTTTTAGGGGAATTATTAATAGAGCACCTAGGAAATATCAAGTTCTCTAAAACTTCTTTGTATTTTTAGATCAGCGGTCTAAAATCAAGACAGTTAGAGA
>QOCX01001481.1:0-22892 GCA_005959815.1 Sarcophaga bullata | reverse complement strand
ATGATGTTCTTCACGGTTAATGGCACTTAATTTTCTGTTCTTTTCACAACTTGTTTCCACAACCGGTAAATAAAGCATGAATTCCTTGTGTTTGAATCAAATTGAGGTCTTTTAAAACCTCCCATAAAGAACAAAAATTCCCATTTTGAATGCCTTCATTAAATATTTGCTTCTTTATTAAATACCTTTATCCAATTATTTACTGCTCATCTTGTAAAAAATTTATACATTTTAACACCTTTTGCATGATTTACGTTTCGTGGATACATGCTACATGATTCCGATGTATTACATGCATTACATAGGCATAACGCACGCCGTAACATATTCCCTGGTCTAACAGGCATATGGCAACAAAATTTTTAATCTCTTCTTAAGTCTGGAGGCCATCCATGTCTTTAAGTGTATGAAACAAAAACAAACAACAACAAAAGTAGGTGAGCATAAGAGGTGACAAAAATAAATAAAGAAAAATAAATAAAAATGAAAGGAATTTTTAAAATATTCGCAAAAAAAAAAATATTACAAAACAAAATAAGAAAAGAGAAAAAAATACAAAAGAGTAGCAAAAGAAAAAGTAAAAAGAAGAGAAAAAAATTATGAAAAAAAAAACGCACAAATTTTTATTTATTTAAAAAGCACACACACACCCCACACACACATGCAGCACGCACGCATACACAAAGTAAAGGAAAATAATGTTTTTTCTGCCATTTTGCTTGAAATCAAGAGAAAAAAAAAAAGGAATTCAAATACGAAGAAAACGAATCCTCACACATGTATTGCCATAAAAAGAGAAAAATATAAACTCACCTACACACACAATACACATATCTGCGGCATACATTGACAGTATGTTTTCTTATTATTTTTTAAAATAAATAAATATCCTGTGAAGAATATTCTTTATTTAACATACAGTAAAAATATTTCCTCATAGCTCTGTGCAAGAGTATCAGTAGAGTAGTAGAGAGAGATAGAGAGAGAGAGAGAGAAAAGGAAAGAGAGAGAGAGAGTAGGAATTATATTCTCGTACATAAAAGATGAATATATTTTGCCTTAGGCGATCATTTATCCGATTTCTTTTGTTTGAAGAGAGAAACTATTAAAGAATGGAAAGTATTTGTGAAGAGTATTGAAAAGCTTTTGAAATTTTATATAGGAAATCAAGTACGATTATTTGAAAAAACAAACAAAAATCGTTTTGAGCTGCAAATACAGATTGTGAACTAGAATTTAAATTTAAAGCGCCTTACATTTAATCCTGGTGCTAGGCATAAACACCTGGTGCCAGTGTATAAAGTAGTTACAACTACTTGGAGTACAGTATGCAGAAGCAATCTAAGGCATGTCATACTTCCTTGTATCTCCTATTGGACAAGTTCTTCAAAACCTTTATTAACATTCGATTGAGTGATATATGGAAAGTACAGAAAAGGAAAACTGAGTCCAGAATATGATACGCATTGAAGAGTATGGCAGTAGTTTTAAGTTCTTCATAATGAGATCATCGGTTAACAATTTATTCCCGTACTACTGCCGTAAAACGAACTACACCAAATCTCTTATGCCATTATGCGGAAATAATACTAGAAAGTAGGATTTTCAATACCTATCAATCATGGGACAAGACCCAACAGTTGAATACATAGTTAGGTGTTGGTATCGAGGTATATTGCACCTTACTGTCAACCATTAATACTCTAATCCTAATGCAACACAGGAATGCTCCGGAAATAAAAGGAATTACACCAAATCTCTCATGCCATTATGTACAAGTAAAAACTAGAATGATAAATTTTGAATACTTATCAATCATAGAATATCAGCTTGCTTGTCCAATCCTATTTTCAGATACTTTGCCCACATTTTCTATGATATATTCTAGCACTTAGAAAGTTTCTTCATTCCCATAAATAGCAATCAATAAATAACAACCTCAGGACTATCTTGACTTAAAAGAACCTCTTTAAGTTCACTGCATGCTTTCATAACTATCTCGTCTGTATAGTCAATCAAAGCCAACCTTAGATTATTTCATCAAGGATTTAACCAAGCTTCACAGAGCTAGTGAAAAACCCTAGCTAGCCCGCTTTTCTATTCTGCAGTTGAATATAGTTGAAGCAAAAACATTTCTATGGCATACCTTATCTATGATTTCCAAAACAGTGGTGTTGTTAAGGACGCCTTGTTTACCAAAGAATAGCCATCTTCCTGACATCTAAACGGTCCTGAAGGACTTCATCTTAACCTGCAGGAGTTGTTGTTTAGGAAACAGTCATATTCTCTTCAATATTCTACATTTCTCGAGTGTTATCAAAAGAAAAGATAAAGATGTGGTGGCGTAGAGGTACTGTGTCCATCTTTTCTATTTTGAAATGGACACCATTTTTTATCATCTCTAGACTCTTAATATAATTCAATGATGTAAGCAGGTATGGCACATATTTATTAGGTATGACAGTAGTTCCTTTTTGTCCTTTTATAGTGGAAGCTTTTTCTTTTTCAAAGTTTTGTAAGACAAAAATCATTTTGCTGTCACCTAATACTCTCCCCGATAAAGGCATAAATTACAGCCTGCCAAACATAACTGACCTACTGTATAGCTGTCTGCGGTTATCATCATCACTTTCATGGAAATACATTCGCAATAGCATTACCATACTGTTATACTTCTTTTATAATTGGTGCTTTGCAAGAGCTTTATGTAATCTTGCTACCTTCTATGGAAGTTCTATGCTCTCGCAGAAAATTCATAATGCTAACACGTTTCAACCACCTTTTTATTCTATAAGCCTACGAATTATGCTTCGAAATGCAGGAACATCACTGTTCCAACAGGCTTTGTCTTTCTCTCTGACACTAGGTTTCTCGGTAGAATTACAATTGAAGGCGTTTAGTATTGTTGTTCTCAACTGAGTCTCCCACTAAAAGTTCATTTTTTATGGCTTTAATTTTAAAAACTTTTTATGCAATTTTATTAAAACGAGTTGCGAACTATCTTCTCATACCATATCCTATGTTGTGTGTACAGTTTATAGCCGACTACGTACGGATAATAGATTTTTGAGAAATTATTTTATAACAATCGTATTCCCTTTCTGAGTTGTTGCCAGAAGTCTGCTGAGATGAAGTTGCTGAAGAAATATTTTTGAAATGTGGCTTCACGCCTAATAACTCAACATACTACCGACTAGACTACGGTGACTTCGTAGACTGTAGACAGCCAACAGCTTACGTATTCATTAAATGTGACAGCAGTTTTTTTATTCTTCTTGATAGTAGAACAGGAAGAAATTTCGTCCATTATCAGGGTATTGTAGAACAAAGCCATTCCTCTTCTTCTTATAGACAGAAGAACGTAATCAGTCTCAGAAAATTTGCTCCTAAGTACAGAAATTTTGCTGGTCCGCTATACAAAGCTTTTCTCTTTGGTCTTAAGTTTCTTGATACAATTGAACAATTGAAGATGTCTAGTGTTGCATCCACTCAACTAAGTTACACTAAAAGTTCATATATTTTGAGCTTTAATTTTGAAAATTCTTAAACAAAATCAAAATGAGTTACAATATAGGATAGACAGACAAAAAATATGATTTTATTTCACTTTTCTATACATTCTATATTTATTTAATATTACTAACGTATGTTTATTTTTATTTATCTTTTTAGGTAAGTTGAAACACATGCAATTTCTTTCTTTATTAATAATTTCGTAAGTAATTTTTTTTTTATATTTTTCTACTGATTTTAAGAAGCTTGTAGCTTTTTAAGAATTTTTATGAAGAAAAATTTTAAAATTTTAATTCAAATTTGAATCAAACCACAAACGCTTAATAAAAACTTCTTTAAATCTAAACTCATTAAGTGTGTGCATAGTTCTTGAGAATAGCAAAAAAAAAAGAAAGAATTGCAACAACTTCGATAAACTTGGTTAAGCTTGGAAACAATTGGTATTGTATTGTTATTATTATTATTATTGGTACTGCTAATAGCTTAGCAGTATAACAATTAAACTAAAATCATTAACAATTTTGTTTGAAAAGTTCTTGACAACGAAAGCCTTTGGATAAAGCATGAAATCGAAAGATTGTATGCAAATCAATTACTGTGAATATCTTGCTATGGAATACTATTTTTAGTATCCTAAAAAATTGTGGCTTGTTTTCACTTTAATTCTTCTTTTTTTGTTGAATTTATTTTTATGTTTGTACTTCGTCCAGATGAGAAATAAACAAAATGATCAATTTCTCAAACATTAAGATTTTAAGCTTCAAAAAATTTTTTCTCCATTTTTCGCCAGTTGGTCACACAATCGATGACAGGGCTTCCTCGAATTGGTTCTTCCAACGGATACAAGGTCGTTCCTCTTCGCCGACTTCCGCAAATCCCCGAATTCAAAATACCCGTCTCGCCGGAGCTCCTCCTCCATTCGAACGACATGGCCGAGCCAGCGCAGCCGTTGATATTATACGCTGCACAACGTCCATGTCGTTGAGGAGCTCATACAGCTCACTTGTTGTATTCGGATGCGGAAATCTTCGCCAACTCGCACTGGACCGAAATTCTTACGTAGGACTTTTCTCTAATACTCTCAAGGGGGTGGCTGCTGCATCGGTGCTTAATAGGTCCATGCCTCTTTCGCCCATAAAAAGCACGGGTAGGATGGCGTCTTGTAGAGTATTAGTTTCGTCGCACGAGAGAGTCTCTGTTACTCATTGCTCTATTGAGACCATAGCAGCACTTTGGCAAAGTGATACTGCGCTTGATCTCAGATGACATCATTTTTGGTGGTGGTACGGCGGAGCCAAGATAAATGAATTCCTGACACATCAAAAGTATAGTTACTCGACCGTAATCTGGAGATCAGTACGCGCACTTCTCTACTTGTCGATAACTATACTTTGTTTTGCCCTCATTTACTGCCAGACCCATCTTCGCAGACTCCCTTTCATATAGCGCTAAAGGCAGCAGTCATCTCGCTTGGTACGCCCTATGATGTCAATGTCTCAGCGTACGCAGCAACTGGAACTTTTATGAAGATAGTGCCATGGTGATGCACTCCCGCCTTCGCAAACACTCTCCATGACGAGTTGAAAGTCGCATGATAGGGATCGCCTTGTCTGAACAACTCGCACGGGTATCAAAGGTTCGGAGAGGTCCCATTCCTACTTGACGGAGCTGCAGGAATGCTCAACGTTATATTTGCATAGCCTTATCGCTTCGCAGGTATACCGGCTCAGACATTGCGGCAAAAACCCGATCCCTTATGGGCTATCAAAGGCTGCGCTTATAGATCGACAAAAGATAGGTTGTGTCAACTTGCTTTTCGTGGGTCTTTTCCAGGATTGGCGTAGTGTGAAGATCTGGTCGATGGTGGACTTGCCAGGTCTGAAGCCGCACTGATAAGGTCCAATCAGTGTTTTGACGAGTGTTTTTGTATCGATTGAATTCCAATAATTCCAAGCCAATCCAATAATTTAGAACCCGTTTTTTTTTAACACATTTGAGCTTAAATTCAATAAAACGAAATATGAAAAGAATTTTTTCAGCGACTTCTCTCAGCAGATTCCTAGCAAAAAGGCTGAGAGTAGAAAAAAAAATTGCAATGAGTTCTCTATCGTTCAGAGTCGACTTTAAACTGTAGGTGGAGGCACCCATCTGTTAAATTAATACACACAACAAAAATTGTATGAGAAATTAGTTCGTAATCCTGACTGAAGGATTGTAATGATGTATGTATACATGTACGTATCGATTGAATTCCAATGATTCCAAACCAATTAAAAATGATTTAATGCTCTTTGTTTTAACTCATTTGAGTTTAGCTTTGTTTTATTTGGAAATTTTGTGTAAATGGCCGATGATCTATGGCTACCGCGGCTGGCCTCACTGTACTTCATTCGAACAAGCCAATTTTCGTTCACTTTTTTGAATGTAAGGGGTCTTATCTCGTCAACATCAAATGTTGGGTCTTCAAATGCTCAATTATCTGGGGTTTGTTGGCATAACACTTTACTTTAACGACACTCCACCGAAGATAGTTCAACAGTGTTAAATCGTAGCTTCTTAACAGCCAATTGAAATCATCATTTCGGCTAATTAAACGGCCATCAACTGTTTGACGGAATATATCGATTGTGTGGCAGCTTACATCATCCTGTTAAAAGCCAACATCGTTCCCATCAATACGATGAAGAGCGGGTACAAAAAATCGATCGGTCGTGCTGTCCTCAGTTTTAAAAAAAATATGGGCCTGGTCATTATAAAAAAAAAAAAAAAAAAAAAAAAAATTGTCGCACACAATTTCCTTTTCCTTTCTTCTATTCCTATCTCTAGAAGTCAGAACTTGGTGAGGGTAAAATATGTTCTCTTCAACAATTGCCATTCGGGTTCATTCTTGGAACATCAATAATAGTTTTCCTATAAGTGTAGCCTATTCATACCAATTTCTTCTGCTTGATTTAGTAGTGGAGGGTTGGTTTGCATCGCAACAAGGTAAAGTTTCTGACTGTGGTAAACGTGGCGACCACCAGGGCGATCCTTGTCTTGCTGCATTCAATTGACACGCAGCCTCCTCGTGGCCCTCCTGGATGGCATTCTAGCACCGCTAGATGTTAACTTATGCGTGCAGCGAAGTCCAATCCCCTGGACGTTAAATTTGGTGTGTCGTAGGGCTTGAAACCACCACGTAAAAATTTCTCCAGTGAATACCAAAATGCAAGCCTCTAAAAGGATCCCCCCTAAAGTTGACGACACGGCAAACGTTTAAAGGACTACGATCTAAGAATAGGCACGTGGAAAGTCGCACCCTTCACAGGGTAGGCGCTTCCGCCCAGTTTGGCGGATGCCTCAATGAAATGTAAGGCGGACATCAACTGCCATACAGGAAATGCGATGGACAGGACAAGGATGCAAAAGGATAGCATCCTGCGATGTGTATTACAGCATGCCATGTTTGATAAGCACGAATTCGGATGCGGATTTGTGGTTAGTAAGAGACTTCGCCATCTTGTCTCTGGGTTCACACCTGTGAACGAAAGAATAGCCACAATCCAGTCAGGGCTAAATTCTAACATCAGCTAATTTGTGCTCACGCCCGACGGAAGATAAGGACGATGTGGCTAAGGATGCCTTCTACGCTAAACTCGAGGACGTATATGATAAGTGTCCCGGCCCATGACGCCAAAATCGTCCTCGGAGATTTTAATGCGAAGGTCGGGGCGGGAAGGTATCTTTGGCCCCACTGTCGGACAGTTCAGCCTCCACGCGAACACTACCTCCAATGGTATGAGGCTGATCGATTTCGCCCGCGGGCGTAACATGGTAGTATGTAGCACCAGGTTTCAGCATCTCGACATCCACAAAGCAATTGGATGTCCCTGATCGATCAACATCCAAACCAGATCGATCATATTGTGATTGACGGAAGGCACGTTTCCAGTATACTAGATGTGCGCACATTTAGAGGTCCAAACATCGAATCGGACCCATACCTTGTCGCAGGCAAGTTCCGAGTGCGCATTAGCGCCTCAAGGTCTGCGCGCTCTAGTACACTGCGAAAGCTGGACTTTAAAAAGCTGCGATCACAAAGGACAGCTGAGGCGTTCTCCGCTCAACTCTCAGACAAGTCCGTCGTTCCCTATCTATATTCAGCGACATTGGTGGACTGTGGGCCAACATCTTCCCACTCCTTGCGCACTACTGCGGAACAGTCCTTGGTTTCGAAGCCCACCCCAACGAATCAATGGTACGATGAGGAGTGTCGCGGGCAGCTGCAGCGAAAACGCCGCATACAAGAAAACGTTGCAGTCTGCCGCTACGCGAGCCATTGTCGAGAACATATAGAGAGAGGAGAAGGGGAGGAGAGACGCCTTTTAGACGCAAGAAGAGGGAGCAGGAAAGGCGTGAGCGTGAGGAAGTCGAGATGTACCAGACGTAGGAATGGACGCTCGAAAGTTTTATCAAAAGGTTAAGCGTCTAAACGAGGGTTATAAACCCGGAGCGCCTCCTGCAAGGATGAGAATGGAACCTGGTTACAGATCGCAGGGGGTGCTGAGGTTGTGGAGAACACCTTCTCTACTCTGTACAAGGCGAGGACGATAACAATACCGCCTTTAGAGATAATGTTCCGTACCCGATCGACAGATGACGGCGTGGATATTCCGCCGCCTAGCCATGAAGAGGTCAAAGTCCCATTATGCGACTTAAAAACAATAAAGCGGCAGGTCCTGATGGCCTCCCGCTGAATTGTTTAAGACCGAATTGTTAATGAGTTGGTAGGGGCGCATGCCACGCTTATTTGCAAAATATGGCTAGGAGGAAAGCATGCCAACGATTGGAACCTCAGTGTCTCCTGTCCTGTCCTGAAAAGGGAGACCCATACGTTATGCCGCAACTACAGGGGTATAAGCCTTTCCCTATCGCTTATAAGTTCTTACAGGCGTATTGTGTGAACGACTGAAGCCACTCGTCAAAACATGATTGACCTTATCAGTGCGGCTTCAGACTGGCAAGTCCACATCGACCAGATCTTCACACTACGCCAAATCCTGGAAAGACCACGAAAAGAAAGTTGACACACACCTCTTTTTGTCGACTATAAGGCAGCTTTTGATAGCCCCATAAGGGATCGTGTTTTTGCCCGCAATGTCTGAGCTCGGGTATACCTGCGAAGCTGATTAAGGCTATGCAGAATGACGTTGAGCAATTCCTGCAGCTCCGTTAAGGTAGGAATGGACCTCTCCGAAACTTTTGATACCGTGCGAGGTTTCAGACAAGGCGATCCCTTATCATGCGACTCTTCAACTTCGTCATGGAGAGTGTTTTGCGGAAGGCGGGAGTGCATCGCAATGGCACTATCTTCAATAAAAGTGTCCAGTTGCTTGCGTACGCTGACGACATTGACATCATAGGGCGTACCAAGCGAGATGTTACTGCTGCCTTTGGCGCTATTGAAGGGAGTCTGCGAGTGGGTCTGGCAGTAAATGAGGCAAAACAAAGTATAATGTTATCGACAAGTAGAGAGTGCGGCGTACTGATTCTCAGATTACGGTCGATAACTATACTTTTGATGTAGTCAAGGAATTCATTTATCTTGGCTCGCCGTTACCACCAAAAAATGATGTCAGTCTGGGAGATCAAGCGCAAGTATCACTCTTTGCCAAGAGGTGCTGCTTATGGTTCCAATAAGCAATTGAGTAACAGAGACCCTCTCTGTGCGACGAAACTAATACTCTACAAGACGCTCATCTAGCCGTGCTTTTTTATGCGCAGAGGCATGGACCTTATTAAGGCACCGATGCAGCAGCCAGCCTTGAGAGTATTCGGAGAGAAAAGTCCTACGTAAGATCTTCGATCCAGTGCGAGTTGGCGAAGATTCCGCATCCGATACAACAGTGGAGCTGTATGAGCTTCCTCAACGACATGACGTTGTGCAGCGTATTAATTCCAACGGCTGCGCTGGCTCGGCATGTCGTTCGATATGGAGGAGGATGCTCCGGCGAGACGGGTATTTGATTCGGGGATTTGCGGAAGTCGGCGAAGAGGACGACTTGTATCCGTTGGAAGGGCCAAGTCGAGGGAACGCCCTGTCATCGATTGGTGTGACCAACTGGCGTAGGCGCGCAAGAAGCAGGAGGCGCCTGGAAGGATGTGTTGCGGCAGGCGAAATCCGTTAATCGGGTTGTTATGGCCATTAAGTTAGTAAGGTAAGTAAGTAAGTGGCTGCTTGTTTTTTTTTGCTATTGACTGCTAGCGTCTGTTTGTGGATCATTAGCCTGTATATGAGAGGTTCTTTTCGCCACAAAACAGTTGTTCACGATTACTTGAATTATTCGAAAATCACGCATTGTGACATTATGTTACTCAAATGTACTCCTTTCTGAGACTGATAATAAGTTTCACTCACTTTACTTACTTAATTCGCCATTCACAACCGATTCACGATTTCGGTTCTGCCGTAACAGATCCTATCAGGCGTCTCTACTTCTAAATGACAATTAAAGGTACAGGCAACAACATCTTGTTTGGCACAGCCTATTGATGTCAATGTTGTCAGTGTAAGAAAGCAACTGTGAGCATTTTTGGAAAATAAAGCCATTCTATGTACGATTTACTCGAAACCTTTCCATGAATTCAAGTTGAAAAAGTCGCATGGTATAGGTTTTATTTCGTATACGAACAACGTCTGCTGCATCATAATCAATAGCTCTATGTCCCCTTAAGTGTATTCTGGCTGTTAAGTCGAATTTTTTTTTTACATGCAAAGACAGAAATTAAATTTAAAACTGAGTTTATAACACAGCCATATAGGTTGACTCTTTATTGTATTTGGAAGTCTTATAATGCCTTCCTCTTTCTTTTTTTTTTTTTGTTTTCTTTTCTGTTTATAAATTCTGTCTTTAATTGGCTCTTGTTTTGTTTGAAATGTAATTTAAAAGAAAAAAATTTTTTTTTTTAAATGTGTTGTCGTCTGCCTGCCTGCTTTAAAATGTTCACAAACTTTTTATGTGTGTTTCATTCGTTTAGCTGTTGTTGTATACTTTAATATAATAATTACACATGTTCATGGTAAAACACTTTAATAATTCCAGAGTGTGGGTGTGTGTGTGTTTGCATTTAAGAATTTTGTACATGTGTGTTATAATAAATATGATAACGTGTGTTATTTACCTCAGGGAATACTCTTTCATTGTTGCGTTCTCATTTTTTTTTTCTGGATTCGTTTATCCATTCGTTTCATCGTGTTATAACGGTTTTTCTAACGAAATTAAAACCTAAAAAAAATTTTAATCAAATGAGAGAATTAGTAACTCTCACCGGATGAGTTTATAAGAAACGAAAAGGGATATTGGATAGAGATGAGAGAGAGAGAGAGAGAGAGTGAGAGAGAGTGTGTTGTTGTTAATGATAATGTTGTTGTTTGGTGGATTGCTTTTGTATTTGTTATTATTATTTAAATATGCCCCTGTACATACATACATAAATGTAAATGCAAATGTGTGTTTTATATAATGATGAGCACAAAATGTATCAGAGAGAGAGAAAGAGTGAGAGAGAGAGTGTGTGTGTTTGTGTTATGACCTGGAATTAAACTTTGTTTTAATTGTACAGTCGTCTAAACAGAAGAAAAAAAAACTTATTTTTTATGACTTTTCATAACAAAACGCGTCGTGTGTGTTTTTGACAAAAACGTAACAAAAAATGAATGAAAAAAGTCAGAAAAAAAGAGAATAAAATCTTGTAAGAAATAACAAAAAAAAATAAAATAAAAAAACAAGAAAATGAAAAAGAATAAATAAATGAGAACATTAACATTCAATCCCAAGTGAAAATGTGTTTTCAAATTAATATGATTTATGGTGGTTTTTATATTTCGTTTTCGGAAAAAAAAAAAAAAAAAAAAAAAAAAAAAATATTCAAAGAAATGGAATGAGAAGCCAGCCAACAATGACAAATATTTAGGTATTTAAGCGAACACATAATACCATATTAGATTTGATGTGATGTTTGTAACACTGAGGCTAGTTTAAATCTGCTTAAATCGCTATCAAGATATTCAAAATCCAAAGTTTCATTTAAAGTCTTGAATACAGATTTTTGTTAAAGTTCTTTGTGTGCTTTTATAAAACTTCAAGTTAATTCTCAACTAAGACATACATCGATAATTCAAATATTAAACATCCATTATGGTCATTACAACCTTCAGTTAGGATTACGGCCTAGCTTCCACCACACCACTTATGTTGTGTGTGCTAATTTTCTATATGAGTGGAGGGACTTTACAGTTTAAAGTCGACTCCAAACGACAGATTTTTTTGAGAAACTTTTCATGACAATTTTTATTTACTCTCAGAGTTTTTGCAGAAATTTGCTGAGCGGAAGTCGCCGAAGAATATTTTTTCATATTTCGTTTTTGATGTCTGAGCGGGATTCGAACCTGGCCTTTTCGTCTAATAAGCCAACACACTCCTACTAGACTACGGCGACATTCAACATTATTACATTCATAACATACATTCACAATTTACCATTACGACCCAGCAGTTAGAATTACGATCTTGCTTCTCACAACCCGAATGTTGTGCCGTGTATATTTTATACATGAGTGAGGGGGGGGGGGACCTACAGCTTAAAGTCGGCTCCAGACAGCAACAGATTTGTTTGAGAAACTTTTTCATGGCAATTTAATAATATTCTCAAATATTTTCTTTTTGCAGAGGAAAAAACTGCAGACAGCAAGTCAGCAAACAAATCTGAAAACTCTACAAAGATTGGCGCTATTTTTCTATATTGTGAATCTACAGCCAAGTCGTTAATAGGTCTCAAAAATCCTAGTTCTTTAAGGACTGCAAGTATTCTAGAAAAAATATTTAAAACACTCTTCAGTTTCACACAAATTACAGATGCACTACGGTTAGGGCCTTAATGAACAGAAGGAAAGCAACCATAGGTAAGCACACGAATAAAGGAAGTACTTGTATAACGTTCCTCTGGTTCTCTGTTTGTACGTTGTAAGTGGTATCTCGACTTTACTAGCCATTGAGTAATTGATGAGCACACTACTCTACAAGTTTTGAATTATTTTTTCACAGATAAAGAGCCTATTAGTTAACTTGTCCATTACTTTTCTAGGAATATTGTCCATAAACTTAAGGCACATGGTCTACATTTATAGCAACAGCTTTTCTTAAGCATGTCTGTCGGTGAATTCCAACTAAGATATGAAAGTAAGTTGGACATTAATGTGTTGGATATTTCATTGCAGAAATCTTATAAATACTTCGCAACGACTTCTGCTGAAGTTCCAACGACAAAGGCGAGGTAAAGACCATAGAATATCTTCTCTATCATTGTCTGTCGCCTGGGAACCTAAGCAAAATAACTTTAAGTTACCCAAAATTTGTTAAGAGAACTTATCTTAGCTTGTTAGGTGTAAGCCCGTATTGCAAACCCCAGCTCCTCATGCATTTTGACCAGAACCAAATATGAAAACATATTTCTTTCAGCAACTATTTCAACATCAGTTTTTTTGTCAAACAACTCTAAGAGTAAATAAAATTGCCAAAAAAAATTTCTCAAAACTAATGTGAGAAGTTAGCTTGTAACTCTGATTGCTTTTTTGCACTAAATTAAGTACGCAAGTATCTTAGTAATGTGAGAACAGCCTCTAGATGCACTTAATCTTAGACTTGGGATATCCATACAAATATTTCTGCAGAAAATATAAAGAGAATGATGAAGAGAACACCACAAAACATCTTCTCTCTCAGTGTGCGGTGATTAGCGGACGTAAGAAAAAGAATTTATTCCCGCATAAAACTCGCGATATGGCTGAGATATGCCAACCATAAGCTGTAATTATCTGTCGGAATAGGTAAAATGGCTATTACAATGTGACCAATTTGAAGTGGCGGCTGTCAGTTAAACCTTACCTAAGCTAAGGGCTTTAGAAACTTTCAAAAGCAGGTTTATATTAGCCAAGACATCGTTTTTTTTTTTTAAAGTTGTTAGTCTCACGATATTTCCTCAGGTTAATAAGCTCGAATGAATTTCCAGGCATTATTTATTCTAAACTGTACATTGTAATGTCTTTAGTCGTCCTTGAATGCCTGTAATGTGTAACGCTCTTGATTGTTAATTTTTATTTCGTGTTTGTTTCACTTTGGCGACATATGCTGTTGCTATTTTCAACCAAACATACGTTGCCATAAATACTTACATTCGTAATAATATTTTTACTATTAACATTTCGGTTTATTTTCGTTTCTTTTTTTTTCTTCTTCTTCTTTTTCTTGCTCTGCTATTCTATTTTGTTGTAAATGTTTAATTTGTAATAAAATGTCATGAAAAAAAAAACGAAAAAGCAAAAAATTAACAAAATCTACTCCAAACATTGCCACCATCACCACCACCAGCAGCATTGACACAACAACGTTGAACGTGTACAACACAAACAACAACAACAACAACAATAATAATAATAATATGATTGCGAGAGTATTTTCATTTTCGCATAAAATTTCATTTTAAGTTTTAAAAACGACATTTTAAATGAATGAGTTCAGGCACATGTATCATAATTTATTACACATTCATGGTATTCTACACATACAAACACACACACACACACATACACACTTACAAAAAAAACCTAATAACGGTACATGTACTCATTTATGCATGTAAGTGTGTAGAATACATTTGCCATCATATTTTTATTTCTTCTCTCTCTCTCTCTCTCTCTTTCTTCTCTCTCTCTTCTCTCTCTCTCTGTTTTCTTTTTTGCTTTTCCGTTTAAGTTGGAAATGTTGCTAGTACCGCCATCTGTGTGTGTTAGTATATGTATGTGTGAGAGTATGAGTTGGTGTGTTAATGAATATTTTTCGGTATTACAGTGGGCAAAAATTTCAAATGAAATTGGAACACAAACAGATTGAACTTGAATGCGAAAAATATTTCTCAACTCTCCTTAAGTGCAAGTGCGGCAAGAATGCCTTTAAATCACGTTCAGTATTATAATGAAGCAGCAGCATTAGAATTTGGAAAGTATTTCCACTTAGAGAGTCCAACTTAAAAAGTAATTTCTTTTACATCTGCACGTAGCAGTAGTATACATGCTATATCTAGGATTGCAGGGCTATATGTGTCCTATATAGGATATTAAAACGATTGCATAAGAATTTCACCCAGCAGCAGTATTTATTTAGAGGGAAGTTTGCCTAAACATAGGCTAATGATGTATTTCTTTTCTCAAAAAAGGCTGTGGTCACGATTTGGTGGTTTTCACATGTCTTTACAGCAGTCTCCATTTAAGATGCTCACATTTAGTAGAGCGTTTGGAAATTATCATTATCATGACCGTCTTATAGATCGGTTTTGCAGTACTCCAACTAATGCCCTATTTGCTATGCACAATTAGTTTCCCTCTAAACTTCTATTCCCAGCAAAGGACAGGGCTGGTGGCACTAATGCTCAACACATTGATGGCATTAATGCTCCGAACGAAAGCTTGTTTAAAAAAAAAAAAAAAAAAAACTTTTCTTGACAATTTTATTTACTCTCTGAGTTCTTGGGATTTCAACTGCGGCATTGCGTCTAAGAAGCCAGCAAACTATCTTTTAGGCAATGGCGACTACTAATTGTTGATATGGGCTCTTATAATTTTCTCAATAGAAAATTTGGACACATGGTGTGTATTTTAAATATTGTGTCAAGCAGCTCTTGCTATATGAGGTTTTTCCAGCGAGAGATCATTTACATATGAAAAGTGGCTTAGAACCGATTGTATGATGAGACTTTTCCTTAAGAATCTTAATTTTCGTCAATTAATATCATAGATTTCTCCAGCAAAATTTCGATTTATTTAAAGTTAGCTTTTGTATGAATGCCAGAACTTACCGAGATGGTGTGAAATTGCATTATTGGCTAGTGTTCGCTATTTCCTATATGTTACAGGACATAGGCATAGGTATTCCAATTATCTCAACTGCTCAACTTAATTTCGTTAGCAACTGTGTATACATTCACTCTGCTGGACAGATATGAATAAGAAGAAGACATCTTATTCCTTTTCAACCGCAGGATCTTCAATCCAACTATCGTAGTTCTCACAGGCCACTGACCTATTGATAACATTCCTTCAAATATCGTTAGCAGAAGCTGTGGATTTATAGAGAAGGAAGAAACTCTCTCTTTGAAGCTGAGGTTCGTGACATCATAAGAATTCATTTGAATTTTCTGTTGTTGTTACCGGCATCAGGAATACATAGGAGGGTTCAATGAATCGCTATCTCTTCAAGAGACATCCGGCTTTCATGGACAATCTAAGAGTGGTATAGACATACTCTAGGGACGTAAGGATTTCAGTAAACTTATCAGTAAATCTAGTGTTTATTCGCTGACGCTGTACTTTAATATTGAATTCATAATCAGTCGGCTTACAGTCAGCCATTACCACAGTCTGAATTGTACATTACTACAACCTAATAGTTACCCCCCCCCTTGCACTACTCGATTACTACTCGATTATCCTACTTTGCAGATTAGTCTACTAGTCGAGTAGCAATCGACTAGTTCAAGGGGTACTATTAAGCTGAAATAATTTACTTTCAATGGCTATAAGACGACTGCATAGGAAATAAACACAAATGAACTTCAACTTTTCCGTAAGATTTCACATCCAAATTTGTCGCATTCTCTGGATGCGACCGTGAATACATAGATGGTGATGATCTCTGTATTCACGATATATTTTTGGAGAAAAAAGATCAATTGGAATACCTAGATTAAAATTTTTTTTAAAATATCATTTTGTCCACCGTGTACTTTTTTTTAAATCTTCTTTTTTTTTGTTGTTTTTTTCTGTTTTTTTTTTTTGGTTGTTTACTGTTCCATTTGGTTTTTGTGCCAATTGCTTTATATTTTTATGAAAAATCAGTAGCGAGAGTGGGAGAGATAGAGAGCACAGAGTGTGTACAATGATGTTTTAGTTGTATTTGTACATGTTATTGTAACTGTAACAGCTACATGCATATAATTACAACAAAAAAAAATACAAAAAAATTGATAAAGAAATATTCGTTATTCGTTATTCTTCTTGCACTGAAACTCTTTTTGCCAGCTGCTGCTGTTTAAATAAGCCAAAAACATAGAAAAAAAAAACACAAAAAATTGTCATCTCTTCATACACATACATACAGACAATACATATACATATATAGCAAAGATAACAACAATAACATAAAAACATAAAAACCAAAATGAAAATGAAAATGAAAATGAAAATTACACAAATTTTTAATACCACTTTTGTAATATTTTTTTCAGACTCTTTCTTGTAGTTTTGTTGTTGTTGTTTTTGCTTTCATACTTTTTTCTTTTAATTTGCAAGCATAACAATGGCATAGACGACTTCTTTGGATGAAACCAAAAAAAAAAAAAAGAAGAACTCACAAAAGAAATGCTAAAAACAAATTCAAACAAAAAAAAAGAGATCTGAAAAGAGATAGAGAGAAAGAGAGAAAGGGAGAGAGTGAAAGGGAGAGAGAGAGAGAGCAAATTTAAATAGAAAATAAACAAGAGGTTTTTTCAAAAACCTTTAGAAAATTCCAAGAAAAAAAGAGAAACAAAGAAAGAAAACCTTTCCCTTTGACAATAGATTGAAGGGCCTTTTTTCTTTTTCTTTTTGTACTTTCGTTCGGCTTTCAAAACAAAAATCGTTTGATTTTGTGAGTTACAAAGAGTCTCTTTATAATCAAATTTATAATGGTGTTAGGCAAAATGCTCTACTCTCTATAGGTTTATGGAAAAATATAGATTCTCCTCTGCTTCTTTTTCTGTTTTTTTTTTTGTGCAAATTTTTTTATTTGATTTTCTGTTTATTTTTTATTTTTTTTTTTTATTTTTGCATTTGAAGCACAATTCAATTTTGTAGCACAAATGAAAAAAAAAAAGCGATTGAAAAACCGAAATAAAATATACCAACACCACCACCAACACCGCCAACACTATACGTTTAATAAATAAAATGGAGCCCGTAAAATGGTATGCCAGAGTATATGTTTCTGCTTTCAAATCTAAATATTGTTGTCATTGTTTTCTGTTGTGTTGTTATTGTTGGTGTTTTTTTCCTTATATTGTTATGATGTGCACAAGCCAGCCTTGTGGTGATGACGATGATGTACGTAAGACAACTCTGTGTGTGTGTGTGTGTTTATGAAAATGTTGAAATAGAAAACAAGTGTTGTCAACGTAACAAATCAGTTTTAAATTGTTGAAAATATTATTGCATTCCCAACATACACAAACACATGGTAACACACACATATAACTATACACAATGGGTACGTAAATATTGTGTGTATTAAAGCAAAATGTGGATTTTTTTTTTGAAGTATTGGCTGCTAATGACCACAAACTTTCAATCATCGTATGACAAAGTATCAGCAACTTAATCTGCCAATACGTATCATTCACACAATAGACGAACAGCCTTTCCCTTTCACCTTCAAAATTGTGCTAAGCATGAGCCTATTTAGTTAAGAACAATTTCCTTCTCTTTCATATTTTCACAGATCCTGCAAACTACATTAATCAAGTGTCTAAGCCCGATTAGCTTTGCATAAGTGCTTACACTGCAATGGACAATAATGATCCAATCCAACAACATTACTAAGCATGCTTCTTTCTATTTTAAGCAGTCCGTCCGTATGCTTTCTATCCAGCTCTTGCCAGATTTTCATTGCCGTTGTGCTCGTATACTTAACCGCCTAGATTTCGTTAACGAACACCGTAACACATAACTCCCATAAATAGAGAATTCATTGGAAAATTCGATGACTGTGCCATACATCTTATGCGCTTTACATTTACTGGGACCTGATACCAATATAACATGGACACCTTACCTCCCAGCTATCTCTTTGAGATGTTTGCGACAGCTATGAAACGTCTTAAAGCTCATTACATGGAACGCAATAATTTGACAGCCGCCTAACCATTAGAATATTTACCTTTTTCGCACATACTATTGCTTTTTATTGTTGTTGTTGCATCTGGAAGACGATCTGGTAGTGATCTGGCGGTTTTATAGATTGCAGTATGACCACTGAATGCCAAAATAATTCTTCCATCATAGCTCCATTCAATTGTGAAGTCAGAAGTGAAAACCTGTCCACACTTCTCTATTCAAAATGAGTGTCCTGAATTTACCCGAGTAGTCATATCGCGGTCTACACTTCCTATTTTTTCAAACTCGCTCAGAATAATATTATTATCAGTGGCAGCACAGTACGCAAATAAAAAGAAATGCAAAATCGTCTGTTAACGGGTCCCTTCAATTCAATTTATGTCAGCGAGCATCATCCTACATGCAAAGATTTTGGTATTTTTGTGGAATGGCTCCTAATATTTAGAATTTTAAAAGAACAGCATTGCTAAATTCAACTCCCAAACTACGAATTTTGATTTCAAATTCAACTTTGGCGTTGTCTAAACTGTCTCAACAATTCAGTTTCTTGTTTGTCAGTAATGGTATGTTGATATAATAACTTCTTAACATGGCGTTACACAGGCATATCAGACAAGCAAAATCTACTTTAAATCCATCTTGGCTTCAAGTTTTGTGTGTCATAATTCCTTTACTTTGGATAATTTTTTAAATACCCATCGAACTCTCTTCAAAAAGAAAATGCTGCAATAAATCACAATTGAATTTTTTTTTAGAAGACTTTTGCGACCTTTATCTTTCATGTTAAAATTACTATATTTGTCTGCACTGTGAAAATCATTTCTCTACAATTAAAAAATAGGCTCCAATAAAGAATTGAAATCGGCACTGTTTTTTTTACTCATTTTCGATTTTTTATCTTCCATAATACCAATCTTCAACAGCATACGTTATACGTTTTGTGCATACTGCCTTTTTAAATTATACACCCAATACCAAATATGCACACTCTCTCTCTCTCTCTCTAATGTACTTCATCAAAAAAAATACGAATAACAAAACAATTCAAAAAAAAACTGTTGTGATTGGGATTGTGATTGCGATTGCATGACGTATGAGCATTATTTAATAGAGAATCTAAAATTGATTACTCATACGTTTAGTAGGCAAAACCATACTAAATAAACAACAGCAAATATCTATTGCATGCTTTTAGGAGTCTTCTCTCTAATCTCTCACTGTTTTACTACTCTGTTACAGTTTACTACGTTGTATTATTGGTTTAAATTGAATATAAAAACCTTGTACGTTTCTGTTTTGATTTCAAATTGCAAACTGTTACACTTTTTTTTTTCGAAACTTTTTTTTATTTTTTTTTGTTTTTTATTTAAAAAGAAACAAAAAAAAATGAATAAAAAATTTAACAAATTATTTACAAAATTGTTTACAAAAAAAAAAAATACTCACAAAATATATTCTAAAGGAGATTAGTTTATGAAATATTTGCATACGTATTTAGAAAAAAAGTAAATAAATAATAAGGAAGACGATTAAAATTATATAAATTGTGGTTTAAATGCTTTAAGAATTTCATATTTTTAATAATAAAAAAATAAAAAAAAAAATAAAAAATTATAAAACAATTGCTACAATTGCCTCAACTGCTATACATTGAAATAAAATTTTGAAAAACTCTTAACAGATAAGAACATAAAAAGATTTTACTTAGAAAATTTAAAAACAAAATGAATGCTTATGATAAATGCTAGGATATCTATTGTGTTCGAAACAAATATCATTTTGTTTTTCGAAAAATTTTATTAACTGAAGTCTTCTTTGTTGAATATATCTCTGATATGATTATGTATAGGGTAAGCAATTTAAAAGTTTAAATTTAAAAATGGGACAAAAAAAGGTCGCAAAATTTATCTCTTTGTTGAATTCTTCTGGTTTTAGTTACCGCTAACTAACCTCACAGTACCTCATTCGATTGGATCAATTTTCGTGAGCTTTTCTGTGCGAATAGGGTCCTATCTCAACAATGGCATCACGTATGTTGGCCTTCAAATGTCTAATTGTGTCTGGTTTGTCGGCATAACACTTTTCTTTAACGACGCCTCATAGAAAATATTGCAATGGTGTCAAATAGCAACTTCTTGGCGGCCCATTGACATCACCATTTCGGCTAATTAAACTGCTATCAAACGTTTGAGACAATAAATCGATTGTGGTATCAGATATGTTACAATTTGCATCATTCTGTTGATTCGTTCACATCAATACCATGAAGAAAATCAGTTATCATGGTGCGATAGCTGTCTCCATTGGCCATAATGGTTGTGTCCTAATATTCTAAGAAGTATGTGTCAACAATGCCTCCGTTGCACAAGCCACACCAAACACTTAATATTGATTTCAATTTATATAGGGCATCCATATATTGTGTATTCCAATTCTTTTGTCCTAATAACCTTCAAAATGCTCTCAAAGTTAATTAGGACAACCTACTTCCAAGTACTTTAACTCCACACAGATCCCACGTACATACAGAATTGGTCATTATAACCCTTAAGTCCGGCTGATGACCTAGCTTCTCACAGCACTTATGTTGTGTGCATTCATTTTGGACATGAATGGCGGGATCTACTGTTTAAAGTCGACTTCGAACGACAAATTATTGAGAAACTCTTCATGGCAAATTTTTTCATGGCGTATTTCACGTATGTGTACCTATTTGGCTGAACTCACAGCACTGCATTCGATTGCATCAATTATACTTTTTGGAGTGTATAGGAATATAGCATATCTCAGAAATGGCATTACGAATGTTGGCTTTCAAATGCTCAACTGTCTTTGGTTTGTCGACATAACACTTTTTTTTAACGGCTTCCCACAAAAAATAGTCCAACGATGTCAAATCTCAGCTTCTCGGCCAGCCAACAGTCATTACCAACGGCCATTAAACGTTTGACACAATAAATCGATTGTGACATGAGATGTGTGGCAAGTTACGCCATGCTGTTCAAACCAAATATCGTTCACATCAATACCTGAAGAGCGGATACAAAAAAGTGGGCGATAGATGTCTCCATTGTCCATAATGGTTGCGTTGTCCTCGGATTCAAAGATATATGGGACAACTGAATAGTTGATATAAGCAATTCAGAGTGCTACTACCTTTTTGAAAATCATTAGCATAAAGATGGAAAAGAGGGAGGCTTAGGTAGATAGGTAAGAGCAATACCGCACAGTTCCTGTACTGATCAAATTCCATCAAACTCATCGAAGAAGTTGGTCAGCGCAGGGCTGCACGGAGGAAAGGTTAATCTATAACATTTACATTTGCAATTGCCTTCCACTGTATGTGACTTCTTAATCCCATAATACCAATGGGAAACTGCATTGGATTTTCAAATTCTATCGAAAATTTACTTTAAAAGCACTGAGCGATACAAAACGCGTTGTCTGATTTCAGGTTTTGCTTACCTTAAACGCTTTTAGTGTTCCAGTACACAAAGTATTCTTCAATTATGCAAACTTTTATTAATAACAGTGCTCCATAGTAAGTCTTCCAAACCTATGTGGAGTGATTATTATGTTTTAATATTGTCATGAAGGATAGCCATAGTATTGGCGGTCTATTGGACTGTCCACAGTATATGTAGGATGTAGAAACAATGCCCTGTCCAGAACCCAGTCTGCTCTCAGATATTTCAGACTCTATCCTGATGAAAACCTCTAATCGTCACAAAATATATCTGTTAGGCAGGTAGAGTGATTAAAGACCCAAAGTATTCGTACTCAAAACTTATTTACTTTCTTAACTGGCCATTAACAACCGGATTAACGGATTTCGGCTTGCCATAACTCATCCTTTCAGGCGGTTCTGTTTCTTCCGCACTTTCTCCAGTTGGTCACTGTAATAGATTACAGGGCTTTCTCGATTTAGTCCTTCCAATGCAAGCAAGATCGTCTCCTTCGTAGACTTCCGTCAGCGCCGTCCGCACATCGCCGGAGAATTCTTATGTATTCGAATGACTGAGCCAGCACAGCCGCTGGATGTTGATATGCTGCACAACGTCCATATCATTGAGAAGCTCATTAACCTCACTGTTCGATCGGATGCGGAAATTATCGCCAACTCGAACTGGACCGAATACCTTAAGTAAGACTTTTCTCACGAATACTCTCAGGCTGCTGTCATAAATGCGTATCGTGTCCATGCCTCTGCGCCGTAAAGAAGCACGGGGAGGATGAGCGTCTTGTAGAGTATTAGTGTTACCCAGAACAATTGAATTCTATTTATAAGTGTTACTATCAACCACATTTCTTAAAGACATTTGTCTAGTTCTGATGTTGTATGATGTAAGGCTTGAGTTTACTGTTTCGCTTGGGTCTACTTACACCAGTACCAAGGCCTTCAACTCTTTTGGAGCCTGGA
>QOCX01001480.1:10023-25832 GCA_005959815.1 Sarcophaga bullata | reverse complement strand
TAAATTATTTAAAAAAACATATGTATACATATAGATGAATTAATTGTATTTAAAATTTAAATTAATTAAATCTAGTTTAATTTTTAAAGGTTAAAATATTGGAAATTCAGACTTTAATGAAGGAATCAAATATAATTCCAATAATGTAATGGTGAAAGTATTGTTATTTTTTGTTGATTTTTTATATGGTTTCTGCTATTGGTACTGGATAACTAAAAAAAAGAAAAAAATAAATAAATAAAAGAAAAATATATATTCCATTGTGTTAAAACTTGAACGTGGCATTGCTCCAAATTGAAAAATTGGTGATTTATTCGAAGTACTTCTCTTATATAAAATTAACTACACGAAAATGCAATATTTTATTACTATTTTATTACTATTTGAAAAACACTACATTTTATTGAATTTACCATTTTCCAAAGAAAAAGACTGAAGCTGGTTCGCTAAGATGTTTTATATTGCTTTAGCAAATAATAATTTTATATATATCAAAAACTATTTCCACTTAATAAAAGGAGGTAAAGGAGGTTTGCTCTTTGTAATAAAAAGCACTTTCTTTCCCCTTTAAGTTGTTGAAGGTTTTACAGATGAAGTTAAAAGGACCTCACGCTAATCTGTAGCTTTTGATCTACCCCCGGTTTTGCCATAACGTGACGTTAATTTAAATTTTTTTTTTATGTAATCTATCAGGTGATAATATCTGTGATATATGTTCTCTTTAACTCTATAATACTGGTTTTCTTCGATACAGTCAAAGTATATGGGTGCCCTCTCTTCAAAAAGCAAAAAGAAGTGGGAAAAAATAAAAATAGAATAGAAAAAAATAAACTAAATTGGATGTTGTAAAAGAAAATAGGAATAGAAATATTAGAAATATTAAGTATAAGAGAATGTATGCCAACTACCATTATTTTAGCTTTTATCACTAATGAAGAATTATATTTGTAATGATGCAAAGACATACTTATATTGTTTTATCTACTATGACAAGCAAATATATTAAATTCGAAAACTTTTTAATGAGGCCACGATAAGATGTTCCCAGTTATTTAGAGGACATGCCTTCTACTTCATAATAACACGATACATTCTTAGCTCAAGCTTTCTTAGACTGGTTAGCAAGTTTACATTTGAAATCAAAATTTACAGGACGTGATCGGAGATTACAATACTTTATGTTCCTTTCAAATGATTTACGAGTTCTTTCCCTGGCTTTTTCTCATATCAATTCTATGTTTTCATTATTCTTCAAATTAACATCAGATGTTTCTAAAATAATTAAAATTTCGTAACAGTTAAACGGATTTACCATTTTGACCAAATAGTAGGAAGTAAACTGAAAGTCCTTAAATTATAAAACAGTCCATACATTTCCAAAAAGTCTTTGAACAGTTTAGACTCAAACTGTACACCATTATCAATAGTAATTGTTTGAGGTACTCCAAATATATGGAATAAACGTCTTTCAAGAAATTCAATTATGCAATTAGACGTTAATTTTCTTATTGGTTCAAGAAAGTGAAATTTAGAAAAACTAATGTTTCCAGAAGAAGATCTAGGATAAGGACCTAATAAATCTAAATATAAGTTTTGAAAACTTCGAACAGATGTGTAAGGTTGTCCCACGGGAGGTTTAGACATTTATTCGAAGCTTTTATTTGTTTGCAAATCTCACAAGATGAAATATAATCAACTGTCTGTTTTATCATTTTGGACCAAAAATAAAATGTTTTAAGATTATGTAATGTCTTCCCAACACCACCATTAGCACATAAAGAATAATCACAAGCCGTTTTGATGAGATCTCGAAGAAGGTACCCAAAATTTCAAGGATATAGATAAATCCATTAACAATTTTAAAATCAGAAAGTTAATTGATTTTAGATATTAATTTTTCTATTAACGAAAGATTTGCTATAGATTTAAATTGGTTCGAATATAAATTAATTTCCTCTGAAATTTCAGTTTCTGGTATAAAAATGTTGTCTAAGTTACGACATTGAACTTGCTCACTGTTTTCAGAATACGTTCGAGATAATGAATCTGGAACTAAATTTTCGTTTTGAATTGCCAAATTAAATCATTTAATTTTATGCTCATCTTGCAAAAAGTCCATGTAAATCTACCTGTTTCATAAGCCTTTTCTTATATAATGAAATTTTTAATTAAAGTAATAATAAAAAATTATTTTATAAGAAATAAATACCTATTTTCATGTTTTTATTGAGCTCACAAAAACAATTTTAACAAAAGAAATAAATAATATGTTTTATATTTGAGAGACGATGTGATGAATTCTGTTTTTGGGACTTTCATATATATAATCGAATATAATTTTAAAAATTTGTACACAAAAAATTATTTTTTTTAATTATTATTATTGCTGTAATGTGTATAAAAAAACTTGAAACAAAAGGAGTAAATAACACATATTTTGAGTGGCAAATGCCCTTTTGGCACTTATATATATATATCTTTATATATATATCTTTTTATCTTTTCAATTTTACAATATATTTCTATGATTCTAATGTTATTTTATTTATATATACTATTTTAGCTAGATATATTGATTTGGAATTTAAAAAAAAACACGCATAAAACAATTTTAATAGTACAATATTCACTGTACTTATGTCTATATTCCATAAATATTGACTCTGATAAACCAAAAATGTAATATTCTATAATATTACACAAATAAAAATAGATATAATAATAACATAAAATTTAAAAAGCAATTAAGGCTCAATTGGTACTTTTGAGTTTGCTTTATCTAAACAACTCCCATCATTGTTCTCAACAGCTGACTTCGTGAAAATGCCGCATGTGTGTGTGATCTTGTGCTGCTGTTGTTGTGTTTAGTTTAATTTTTGTTTACGTTCTCGTTGACATAGTCTCGTGTTTAACTTTTCTATAACTACACAACGTTCTTAAGGCTAATACGTTACGATTTTACGTTTCTTACGCTTGGTAACTAGCCTTTATTCCTTTGTTTATGCACTTTACGATAAACAATAACATTACTACACAATTGTTATGTAGATCTTTGTAACGGAGATCGTCAAACCATCCATTGCTTACTTCCACATCAACGCTCTTCACACAAAACGACTGAATTCTACACCGACTTTGCATGCTTTGCCTTGCCTTTTATATAGCGATGTAAACAGTCTGATGAATGCTCTCTTAACCTAAGGTTCGGGTCTTCGCCTTCTCGCGAAACATGTTGTTGTTCACATTAATACATGCTTTATTTTTGTTGTTTGTGTAGCTTGTTGTTTTGTGTCTCTTTCATATTAGTGATGTTGTTGCTATATTTTTGTTTAATTGTTAATCAATTAAACAAGTCTATTGTTTTGTTTCTGTAGCTTTTATTTAACATTTTAATCTTCAACGATGTTACACCACTTCTGTTTTCGTAACAATACGTAATGAGCTCGTAGATTGTAAATAAAAAATAAAAATAAATTTGTGTTTAATTTTAACTAAATCCTTTATTAATCATATTAATGTGAAATTGTTCACAACATGTTTTAACAATAACAATTGCTTTATTTGTTATTCGTTTTGTTTATGCCCTTTGCAATAAACACTAACAATTATTACACAATTATTCTGTAGATCTTTATAACGTAGACCTTCAAACCACGATTGTTTTCTTCACACGCACAGTGTCTTCACACAAGACTGATTGGACTTTACTCTGACTTTGCTGCTTTACCTTGCCTTTTATATAGCGACGTAAATAGCCTGATGAATGTTCTCGTAGGCGAAGGTTCTGGTCTTCGCCTTCACGAGAATTCTATGTTTGTAAACATGTTGTTTGTTTACATTCATATATGCTTTTTTTGTATCTTGTTTACGTTCGTTGTTGTTGTTTGTTGTTTACTTGTTTATTACCTTTTTTCTTGTGATACTGATGTTGTTGTTTTATTTTCGTTTATTTGTTAATCAAGTAAACAAGTCCGTTGTTTTGTTTTAGTTTAACATTTTAATGTTAAACAATGTTACACCGTTTCCACTTTCATAACGCCGCCGCCCACTCAAGCCTGTTCGTCCCGAATAGGCTCATTATGTCTTCACCCATATTTCGCCAGTCGCTCTATGTGGACGAACTTAATTTTTGCTCGGGGGCTGTTAGTTTTCTGTATCTTGTACACGACATCGTTTAACCTTTTAACTATTTTATAAGGTCCATCCCTTGGGATATAATCCTTTCTTCCGCGTTGGATTATAAGGTAGAACCAGTTGTCCCTCATGGAAGGCCTTCGTATTTACCTGGCTTTCATTCCATCACTGACCATTCCTATACGTGTACGCAAAAATTCATGAGGTTCATTTAGACTTTCCTGTTTTCCAGTGTATGTAGCATCCCTCCCTGTGGCGGGATTAACACCAAACTCTAAGACACCAGGCAGTTTTATCTCTGCCCCAAAAACAACTTTGGCGGATGATCTAGATGTTGAATCATGGAGCACCGATCGGTATACCAGAAGAAACCTCGAAATGAGTTCGTTCCAATCCTTCTTCGATTAAACCGTTCTACCATTCCGTCGGAGTGTGGGTGGAGCGGCGTTGTTCGAGTCTTTTTAATACATCACTTATATCACTTTTAAACTGTCCCATTGCGTCCAATATGCTTTTGTAAGAGGACCTTCTGCGAATATCCCATTTCTGGTAGGCCGTTGCTCCTTTTCCTTAGCTGCTATAATCTTCGCCAATATTAGGTTACTTCTTTGTGCTTCGGACCAATCTTCGTTGGCCTCGATTTGCTTTAGATGGATATCACTGATGGATTCCATTACCTCGGCTTTCACTCGATGTTTACAGTCCAAACTACAAGATCGGCGTGAGAGATCATCAGCATTCCCATGTTTTATGCCTCTTCGGTGTTCGATGATGAAGTCGTAGGTTTGGAGGCTCTCAGTCCAACATACTAACTTTCCTTCAGGGTTCTTGAATTGCAGCAGCCATCACAGTGCGGAATGATCAGTCCTTAGTAGAAAATATTGGCCATACAGGTACTTATGATAATGATTTATGCATTCCAGTACTGCAAGTAGCTCACGTCGAGTCACACAATAGTTCCGTTCATGCTTCGACAGTGTGGGACTATAATAGCCTACAACTCTCTCTGTACCATTGAGCACTTGGGAAAGTACACCACCAATACCATATCCGCTAGCATCACTGTCCAAATGAATTTTTCTTCTGGGTCTAGATACGCCAAAACTGGTACACCACATAGTAGGTCCTTCAGCGTCTGGAACGCCTTTTCCTGTGACTCACCCCATTGATACACCTTTGATTTCTGGGTGCGCTCATGCAATCTTGCAGCCACACTAGCAAAGTTAGACACAGAGCGTCTGTAGTATGTACATACATACATAACATACCTAATTGGCCATTACAACACTTCAGTCAGGATTACAGCCTTTTTTTTTGAGAAACTTTTCATGGCAATTTTATTTACTCTCAGAGTTTTTGCCAGAAATCTGCTGAGAGGAAGTCGCCGTAGAAATATTTTTTTCATATTTCGTTTTTGATGTCTGACCGGGGATTCAAACCCTGTCTTTTCGTCTAATAAGCCAACACACTACCTACTAGACTAGTATGTACATAGTCCCAAAAAATCCATAATTCATGAAGATTCTGAGGACGAGGACAGTCTTTTACTGTTCGAATTTTGTCCTCATCCGCAGATATGACATCTGCTGTAACAAAATGCTCCAAATGCTTCACTTGTTTTTGAAAAAATGCACATTTCTTTATCCTTAATTTCAGTCAGGCCATTGATATTCGCTGAAGAACTTCTCCCAGGTTCTTAAGGTGTTCGTAGAAAGTTCTGTTATTATGTCATCGAGGTACACCAGGCAAGCCTTCCAATGCAGTCCCTTTAGTACTCGTTCCTTAAGCCGTTCGAATGTGGCCGGAGCATTACAGAGTCCAAATGGCATGACTTTAAACTGCCCTAAGCCGCCATTCGCACTGAATGCCGTTTTTCCCTTGTCCTTGTATGCAATCTCCACTTGCTAATATCCGCTTTGTAGATCCAAAGTAGATAACCACTTTGTTCCGGCAAGAGTGTCGAGCGTGTTGTCAATTCTCGGTAGTGGGTAACTATCCTTTTTAGTGACGTCAGCTTCCTGTAGTCTACGCAGAACCTTGTAAGCTTCTGGGTGCCTGTTCTACCGGTCATAGCTGTTCCACCATGACTCTTATTGTTTGTGGAAAAAACGCAAACGTACCTCTTTAGCAGCTTTTTGGCTTTATTTCTCTCTGGAGCTGCTACCCATTTCTTCACATTTACTTCGAATTCCCTTTGGTCCTTAGCTGACATTTCGGCAGGATCCGGCAATCGTTCGCTGTTTATCACTGCATCTACTGGGGCATATTGGCCCACCTCGTAGTTTCTACAGATAACTTTTTCTTGGCCTTATAGATTCAGCACTCTCACCGGGACTATTCTCTGTTCGATAGATTTGGCGAGGGCCTTTGCTGACAACAAATCTGTCTGAATTTCCGCTGGTTCTACAACTCACAAGCGGTTTTCCTCACAGTCTCCCTCCACACGCGCCCATATCAACGATTCACTCTGAGGTGGTAATTTGTGTCTTTCGGCAGCAACTAACCTTGTGGCGTGTACCTGATGTTCAAGAGGTCCTCCACATTTCTCCAACTCATTATCTGCCCCATATTCATCCGTGGTCTTACATTACTCAGTACCTCACACTTCCCCTTCACTACATCTGGTCTGATGATAGACTGCGTCGCACCGGTGCCTATAGTGAAGATGTGTTGTTTTCCATTTGTATACCCGCACGCCGTAAGGTTGTTGTTATTTTTTTGCTTAGCTGAGATGGAGATTGTGGGGCCCTTACTTGTGAGAGCCAGCACTTGACCCTTAGTGCTACCTCGGCAACTCTTGTGAAGATGGTTGGTAATTCGCCCGTTTATTATACCTTGCTGGTGAGACGAATCTTGATCTTTTCCGTGTCGCTTTGCAATTTATCTGGAAATGACCGCCCTTTCCACAATTAAAACATTTAAGTTTCACCTTCTGTCCATTTTCCTCCAAAACTTGCCTCATAATTTCTTTAAATCTATTTAGAAGGCATCCTCTCCTTCCACGACTTTGATTTTTAGCACTTTGCGTACTTGTGGTCTACAAATCATGCCAGCGGTCTCCTGGGCTAGTTCAAAGGCCCCGATCGCTGCAAAGGTCGTCTTCTGTGTGGAACATATCGCTAGTTTAATGTCTGGGTCACATTTTCCATTAACAAACGCCTCGGTTTTAAAGTTGTCTATCAACGGGTGGTTTTCTCCAGGGTATGTCAACTGCACTAACCTCTCGATTTCCATCGCAAAGGCCTGAAGTGACTCATTAGCCTTGTACGCTCTGCACCTTAACTCCGTACGGTACAATTCCCATTTATGCTCGCTGTATAACCAGCATTAAGTCGACGTAGTTGTTTCTGCGTCTGGCTGGTTTCTAGAATCTGGGCTGCGACACCTTTTAGCGCTAAAATCAGTTCCAAAAACTTTTAATCATTGTCTCATCCGTTTCTGCTGGCTATTGTTTCGAACTGGAATTTAAATACGGATAGGGGCGGGCTACCATCAAAGTAAGGTGTTTTAATCCTGCCGATTCCTTCTAATAAGAATCCCACTGGTTCCGGTCGCTGGCTCTGGAGGTTTTTGATCTTCTCTACATCATAACGAGTTTTCCGTCAACGGTCTTTTCCAATTCGATCACTTTCGTGTCGACGGTCTTTTCCATATTTGAAACCTTTTCCTCGACACTAGATCTTGCAGCTACTCCTCAAATTTCCTTTCAATTTTTACCAATAATTTTGCTTGCTGTTTCTGACTTCCGGCTCTAGAGGCTTCCTGTGCACCAGCAAATAACTTTTGGTTTTCTGCTTGCATATATCTTATCAGAATCTTTTCGAGACTCAGCAAGTAGTTTTTCCATTATCTGATCAGTTTCAGCCAGAAGTTTTTGATTTTCGGCTCTGGAAGCTTGTATTTGTTTCGTCACAGCGGCTAGCGTCGAACTTATATATATTAGGCTGGGGGCTGCAGAGCCCAGTAACTCTCGTTCCTCCTCTTCTTCAAATTCGTAAGAATCGATATCGATGCCCTGATGCTGAAGTTCCTCCCTTAGCTGCCTTTGGAGTTGATTTTTCGATTTTTTTTGTTGGCAGCTCTAATTTACCCAACTCTCTCTTAATTCTGAGAGTTTAATTTTTTCTTTTATTTATTTATTTTTGCTTTTAGATTTTGCAATCCCACTTCTGACACCAATTTTTACATTTTTACCTTTTGAAAACGTTTGAAATATGAGTGTTTCTCCTTAATATTTTTTAAGGGTGAATGTTAAATTAAATAATTTATAATTTAAATAAAATAAAACTGTGCACTTGGTGAATTTATGGCAACCGTAAATAAAGACCAAAATATTAGATTTGAATTATCAAGATCGAACACGATTGAGTCTTCTACTGCAACTTACTTATTTTATTCTTTAATATTCATTCCTTACTTCTAATACATAATAATTTAGCTTAATACTAATGGTTCAAGGACGTTCAGCAACTCCGTTGCTTTATCTGCCCTTGAAATATATTCTATGTGTTTCTTGATCTTAACGCTACTTATTAATTATTCTTCATGTTATGCTCTTAGGGGTGGTTTAGGGGTGTTTATTTTTCTATTATCTTTAAATTCAATTTATTTCTATTATTGCTTATTATATTATATATATATTAAGTATTATGAAGTTGCTTATAATTATTATAGATGTGACTCAACATTCCGACCGCATTGAAGGACTGAACGTCTTCAATCGTATGGTAAATGTGCCGATTTATGGACCTTTGTTTACGGTTACGACCCTTCCGGCTATGCATTGCATAGATTGGGCATTCAGACAGTCGCCAACGCTTGCATAACTTCACTCCTTTGTCTTTCACGCCTTCTGCGGATTCTCAGCTAGTTTTAGGGCTTCTCCGTCATTGGGTTCTGGAGACAGCAGTGCAATTGGACGGCTGTTGAGCACTGTCTCTACTTCTGCGAGCACTGTTGCCATCTCTTCTTGCGTGAGCGCCATGTTGCCCACGGCTCGCAGAAGTAGGAACTTCGCTTGTTTGACAGAAGCTTCCATAGGCCTACGATGTGTGGCACCCGAGGTGGTATGAAGCTGAACTTCATCCCGGACGACGCTGCATATGACTCGATTCTCTATTGTCATTAGGTGACGATAAAAAGATTACAAATGCCATTCTTATACATTTAGTGATGTCAAAGGTAGATCCAGTCACCAAATCGAATTGGGAAGAAGAACTCGATTTCGAGAAACTTCCACTTTGGTTAGACCGCCAATCCGCCTTGAACATATTGCAGCTGATGAATCTTCAAGTTCAAAGCCGAAGTTTGATAATCAAAAAACTGAACATTTTTCGAGAAGAAATAATAGAGCCTCAATAAATGTATCAATAAATGTATGTAAACCACCAGCTGACAAATATTTATCTTACAAATCTGTTCAGCATAGTATTACCAATTTCCCTTCATTCTCTGCTGAGCCAGTAAGTCAAAAATTTGAATTCATAAAATCTGTGCCAGCATGTATATATTGTCTCAAAAAGGGATACACAGTAGCGAAGAGTACGTAAGCCAAGTGCAGAATTTGTGGTGTCTCCCATAATTCATTGTTGCATAGGTACAACACAAGCGCAAGTGCAAATAATAACTACCCTGAACAATCATCGGCTTCACATGGATCGGTGAACTATTCTCCGTCCGATGAGAAAGTTATTCTCGCGACAGCAGTAGTCAGTGTAGGAAGTAGTTCTCGTAAATTGATACCAGCAAGAGCACTTTTGGATTCCGGATCTTAACCAAATTTGATAACTGAGGAACTTGCGCAGCTACTTCGATTAAAAAGAGAAGGAGGCAGACTAAGTTTAATTGGCATTAGTGAAACAAATTCACTGTCGAAATTTAGCGTTAACTTAACTGTCACGTCGAAGGTTAACTCTACTCAATTTAATGCAAAATTCTGGATATTGAGTTCAATAACAAATTTCCAACCTGATAGTGTTATAAATACAACCGGCTTACATATTCCTAGGAATATAAAGTTAGCTGATCCGCGCTTCCACAAACCACAGAAAATTGATTTGCTTATCGGAGCAGAAATCTTCTTCGAATTAAAGTGTGTTTTTCAGATAAAGAGCCTCCCAATCCTTCAGAAAACTTCGCTTGGTTGGCTCCATTAATAATAGCGCTTGTCATTTGAGTACTTCGGTAGAAAACGAGAGCAATATTGTCAAGAAGTTCTGGGAACTGGAAGAGCTTCCAAATGAATCAATAAAAATTTATTCAGAGGAGCAGCAACAGTGTGAGGATAAATTTAAAAATTCTATCCGGCGTTTGGCGTCAGGACGATTTTTAGTCTCACTGTCTTTCTGATACAAAAATGTTGGGTTCTTTGTTCGAAGTTGTGAAAAGACGATTTCTCTCATTGGAACGAAGACACAATGAGACACATGTATCATGACTTCATGAAAGAGTATTTCAATTTGGGACATATGTCACTTTTAGATAATATGCCAGATTCTCCTCACTGTTTCATTCCTCATCAACGTATGAAAAAAAAACACTCAATTATTATTATTTTTTTTATTAATTTAATACAAATAGACGTTCGTCTAAAATCGGGTAAATTAGTGTTTACACTTAGTTTTAGTCCAAAGAAGACTAAATATGTAAAAACTGTAAAACTCATTGTTATGAAATCTTATATGAATATTTTTATATTTGATAGATGCGGCGGTTTTACATGCATTATTTTCGTTTTTGTTGCATTAAAATGACAATAACCAACAAAAACATTACAAATATGCCTACTGTCAAAAATTCGGAAGTTATAGCATCAACCTCAGGTTGATTGCCAAACACAGCAGTTTTACGACCATCATTACTTAACTAACCTTATAAACTTCTAAATTGTATGGACAAAAGGTTTGACAAATTCGCCGAACAGATCGTGAATATCACAGACCAAATATTTAGAGAATGTAAAGAAGACCTCATAAAGGATCTGCGTGAAAAATACAATATCCGCGATAATAAACTGCATGAAATAAGTGAAATGGTAACTATTCTCGAAAATAGATCAGCTGAAAAAAAAACAAAATTGCAGCAACAGGAGAACTATCATGTTTCAACCGAACACAGGATAAATGAAAAATTTGTAGCACCATAGGCACACCTATACCTAACATAAAATCGACGTCCGGCTTGAGGAACCACAATAATAAATATAACGAGACCTCAAAAGATGCCGTTATAATAGTACAACTTTGGTATTCTTAAAATAAAAATTTCTTTTTAAAATCGTTGGCTAACTAAAGAAAACAGCAAAAGGGTTTTACTTTCCGGCATCGGTTATAACTCGGACGTAAATTTCTATGTAATTGAGAACCTAATTCAAACTAACTTTAAAGTCCTACGTGCTGCAATTAACTTAAAAATTAAAAAAACGAAAGGTCGCGGAATAGACAAAAATAATACTTATTTCTTAATATTTCATCCACCCATAAGAAGAAGGTTTTATTATGTAGTGTTTATAGACTGAAGTCTAATATAAATTTAGATCCCTTTATTTCCATTCTGGAGGAAATTTCCTTTCAATATGACGATATTATTATTACTGGTGATTTTAATAATCATATTTTATTCGATAATGCGTTAACTGTTTCGATGTTGTCTCTCCATCTTAAGCCTGTGAATGTGTCCTTAACAACTCACTTCCATTCATATTCCAGTAATCTAATCGATCCTGTGTTTGTTAATGATGTAGTTATACTCTTATATGATCAAATTTCAGCCTTTTGCTTTTCCAATCATGATCTTCGCTTCTTAACTTAAAACCTGTCTATGAGCGCTGAAAACAAGCATATTACATTCCGTGATTTTAAAAGTATCGATTTTATAGTTTTGAATAGTAGTATTGATAATATATGTTGATCTACTCACTTGATAATGCACTAATTCAGGAAAATGCTATATGACAATTGTATTCCTGACAGAACTAAGCTTGTTAAGGCCAAACACCAACCGTGGTTTAATGCTGAAATTAAAGCATTAATTGATAAGCGCGACATTACCTACAGGCGATGGAGGAGGTCCAGAACGGACGATCTGAAAGCTATTCATAAATCCACTCGTAGTGAGTTTCCATGTTTGTTTTACTGCGGGAAGTTCTCTTCCGTACTGGATAATAAAGCCAAACGGAAGGTAATCCGCGATTGGATAAAAATGTCATAATACTTCTCTTGATGTTGATGTAGACGTTCTCAATGACAAATTTGTTAATACTAGTGTTCCGACCCCTGATAGTAACATATACAATGACCTTTGTTTTGTTTCTCTAGAAAACCCCTTAAGTTTTCGTTGTGTTAATCAGCTCGAGGATTTGGAATGATTGTCTTCAGTGATATCGAATGCGGTTGGTCTTGATGACTTAGATCCTCTATTCTTAAGAGCTTTGTCACCTAGACTCTTGCCTTATTTTACTCATTCATTCAATACAGTTTTAACTATGCCCTCCTTTCTTGATGAATGGAAACAATCGAAAATCATTCCCATTCCGAAATCCAATAATGAATTCAAGCCGATTGCCATACTACCATTCCTATCTAAAGTAATGTAAAACCTCATAGCTAAGCAAATCAATAATTATCTCGTAAGTATTAATTTCTTATCTGATAAGTAGTAGTAGTAGTAGTAGATTTATGAAAGCTAGGAGCTGTCCTACTTCTTTAGTCAATGTAGAAAATTACATAGCGTTTTAGTTCTTTCGGATCACACCAAGGCTTTTGATACTCAAACGTACTTGATTCCTATTCTTTTATACGGATCTGAAATTTTGACAAACTGATACTGATAACAGGCGCAAACTTATCTTGGCTTATAATAATATAGCAAGATATGTAGTTATTAGAGAACGACGCGACCATATCTCACAAGTTTCTTATCGGATATTTGGAATTAATTTTGATAACCTTTTAAATATTAAATGCTTTATTCTCCTTCATAAGATCATTATTTCAAAACAGCCCTCATACTTAACATAAAATTATCCAACATAGTTACAAGATCCTTTTGTCACAACTTCGGTTCTTTATTCATACCATAAGTCTTTGGAATATTCTTCAAACATTATCTCATATCACAGGCAATGCATTAAGATGAAAAAGAAAGTTATACAAGTTATGTAAGTAAATTTTAAAATTTTGATTGTTATTGCACATTTTATTTTATTTTAATTATTTTTTTTATTTTCATTTGTAATTTAAATGTTCATTTTCTAATTTAGTCTTTAAATTTCTTTGTATCTTAACGTATATATATTTTTCTTAGTGTGTGTATATATTTCTCTAAATTTGCATATACTGTTCTTTGTATTTTTCCTAATTTTATTTTTTACATATATTCATTTCTTTTTATTTCAATTTTTTTGCTATATTTTCGGAGATTATAACATGTTCTAATTGATTTTTATTTGCTATGCCTCCATAGCACTGTCATTTATAATATTAATATCCTGCTGTGCTATGACTGATAATAAATAAATAAATAAAATAAAAAAGCTGTATTTAGTTAATCCTGTATCTCAGCTATGGCATTTTCAATGTTTTTATCTGTTTAGATCCTTGTGGTAGACCACAATCTACTGCCACCTCTTTCCTATATTTGTTGCATATTTGCCCATGATAAGTTCTGTGAGTCGACATGGTTTTTATACGAGATTAACGTATAAATAATATTAGTCAGTGCAAATCTTTACTGAGACTACTTACTGTTGATGTAGTTTGAGAAATTTCTTAATTATTTTTTATGTTTTCCCTTTTTGAATGCCAAATTATTGCCAACTATAATTTTATATTTGCTCAGAAACGACTTAGCTTTTAGCTACGAGTTATAATCGATAGTTTGTAAAATAGCAATAGATCTGTAAATGTGTAATCTGTTTTACCATCGCTTTTATAAATAGGATGCATTAACGAAGTTTTTAGTAACTTCGGTATAAAAATTTTTCCCAGGCTTAGGTGTGGGGTAATTTGCATTATTTTTTAAACATAATGGTCTTATTCTGCCCACTTATAGGCCCTTTTTAAATCTAAACATTTCAAAACATTAAAATTTAAATATAACCTAAACATACCGAATTTTGACGTACTGTTTCAACACTTTTTATTGTTTGTTTGTATTCATTGCAAAATCATTTCTCATTCATTTCCATTTCTACTTAAAATTTTGTTTGTTAAGTTTTCATCAATATTGTTGATTTTTTCCAATTATTTCATTGCGACAGTCAAAATACACCCAACTAATGACATAGGGTAAGGTTATGACTTTCGTTGTGCAGAACTCAAAAATATTTTTTATATTTCTCAAACCCTCCAAACTTGGTTTATTTGACTAAAACGGTATGGTTGATCTTTTCCTACAAAATTATTGATTGTCAAATATTTGTTAACCTATAAAATCAAAAGTTTAATTGAAAAGGGGAGAGATGAGCCTTTAAAACGATATACATAAAAATATGGTTAAAACTTACATGTTATGAGGTTTGATCGGGTAAACTTGGAAAATATGTTTTTTTTTATTATTTTTTAAGTTTAGCCATTCTTAATTGCAAAATTTAATTAAATAATATGAAATAAGCGGTAACATTCTTAAAGTACATCCTCTTGTGAAGATACTTAGTTTGATAAAATCGGACAAAAATTACCGTAGTTATCATATGTCGTAGTTATGTTATCAATGTTTTGCCCGGTCATCATAGTGGTTTTTCATATTAAGCAGAAAATAAGAAAATTGAATGCATGAATCATAGAAAATTATTTTCTACAATGCATTTAACAAGATTTAATTAAAAAAATCATAGAATATAATAATTTAATCAATCGGATTGATGTAAATAATCATCATATCACATTGTACAACTAACATTTGAACAACACTTTTTTTAAATTACTCACTAATGTTGTATGTGGCAAGACTATGGAAAATGTCGATAGGAGAAGAGTCACTAAAACATGGATGGGAAAATAGAGGATTTTCAAACCAAATTTTCATAGTTCTCTCAGAATTATTGATAAATTGGTTGCTGTTGAAATGAGCAGAGTACGAGCGGAATATAATAAACCCATTTCCATTATAACTATGTATATCAAATAGAAATACCTTTAAAATAGCAATCTTTGCTATATGGATACCGATTCATTTATATATGTTGAAAATTGGAAATGATATCCCCATACATTTCGATACATCTGCATATTAATCGAAAATAAATCGAATGATAGATAATGTGAACAGCTAGGCTAAGTATTAATGATTTCAGAAAATGTTTACTAGAGAAAATATGTATTTTGATTCTATGTATGAATTTAGATCAAAGGTTCATAAAATATATACACAATATATAAATAAACTAACTTTAAGTTATTTAGGTGATAAAAGATACAGTGGCTCAAACGTTTTATTGGACACTAGGTACGAGATTATTCAAATGGCGATTTTTTCACTTCAATGGAAATATTTCAAAAAATTTATATATATATTTCAACAATACAAAATACTTTATTATATATATGTTGTTTAAAAATACTTCTAAAATAAAACTGGAAAACAATATTAACGAATTTCATATCGAATAATTGGACAGTCAAATAACAAGCACTTTTTAACATTTGAAATCAAAACCTTTTGCTTTTATTACTGCT
>QOCX01001480.1:0-10006 GCA_005959815.1 Sarcophaga bullata | reverse complement strand
TAGAAGTTTCGACTGCTCAAGAAGATCATAAAATTCTGCGGTTAAGTTGTTCCATTCTCACCAAATGTCTTGTTTCAACAGTTCCACTGTGCTGATACTAGAATTATAGAGTTTGCGGGCAAATTTTTCTTAAACATGATCAATAATGTTAAGATGTTGAACTATCTTGCATATGCTACAGTTTCGCAACCTGCTTCAGATCGTTGTTCTGGCAGAAATGTGTCCAATATATTTAAGTTATCAGCACTTTACTTTACTTTTTGTTTAAAAATGCCCAAAATATAAGAATAAATCCTGAATAAGAATAGGTTAATTCACTATATAATATTGTATATATAGCACAGTTTACCGTCCGATATGCCGTATAAAAGAAACACGAAAAATTTAACTTGATTTTACTCTTAGCGGTAAAATTCCAAAAAGAATGACACTAATATTTTTTATTTTACGAATGTACTAAAATAAGTACACAAACAACATTAATCTATTTAGCTACACTTTGAACGTTTTAACTAAACTTTTGTATGCATGTACATACACATGACCATATGTATATGCGTTTGCTAGAGCAAATACATATATTATAGTACTAATTTAATGCAAATTAAGGACGCTCAAATTTTAGCAACTTATTTTAACAACAATAATTTTAATATTGTTGTAATATCATTACATATCACTTACATATTGAACGCACGTACCCTACTCCTGCACTTGAAACACAATCCTCCCACCAATATCGATTCCCTTCGTATTTGAAAATAGCCTGATGCGCTGGTTTGCCAAGCGTAGAAAACAGAAACAACTTAGCTAATAGTTACGACTTCTTCTGAATATTTTGTAAAATAGCAAATACCATCGCTTCTATAACGAAGTTTTTAGTAACTTCGGTATAAAACTATTTTCCACGCTTAGATTAATAAATTTGATCAAAATAGGTGTGAGGTAATTGGTTTTATTTTTGAAATCTAATGGCCGTCTACCGTCGACTCCTGGGCCCTTATTAAATCTAAACATTTTTAAATATTAAAATTTCCTCTTCATTTGTTATACCTAAATATACCGAATTTCGACGTACCGTTTCACACTTTTTATTGTTTATTTGCAGTTATTCATTGCAAACTCATTTCTCATTTCCATTTCTATTTAATAATTTCATTAATAATGCGGTGCGACAGTCAAAATATACCCAACTAATAACATAGGGTAAGGTAGTGACTTTCGTTGAGCAGAGCTCACAGTTCCAAGCAATACCTCTAGCTGGAATAGTAATAATAAAAAATACTCTTATAATTCTTTATATACATTAGAATCATATACGTATTTAAAAATTTTAAAGATTAAAAAGATTATGTATAAATAGAAGTACCAAAAAGGGCATTTGCTTCACATTGCAACTAAAATACATATAATTTATATTTATTTTGTTTCAAAGTATTTTAATACACATTACAATCATATAATAATTGAAGAAAATCATTTTTATGTACAAATTTGAGAAGATTTATTGTATATAATAGTACCAGAAAGGAAAATACATATATGTTTATATATATTTTATTTGTTTAAATTTTTTTGTGAGCACAATAAAATTGTAACGATAAGTATTTTTTCTTATAAAATTTTTTTTTTATTATCTTTAACCAAATAATTTGAAAAAAATCATTATATACATTTAAAAATGTATGTTTTATATAAATAATCATGAAATGTCACTTAAAAACGTGAAGGAATTCTGTTTTATATGGGTCGTTCCGTTGTGCTAACGAGAGAGAACTTTTCGGTAAGCGTTTACATTGCTCTCCATATGCTAAAAAGCGAACGTGCGGTACATTACGTTCGGCTAAAGGGTCAATTAGTCGACCGTAGCAGGATGTAACGTATTGTAACACTGACGTCTACTTACTGTAAAAACGTAACTGCAATTATTATCAACTGTTATCAGATGTTAAAGTAGTGTTATCACTATAGCGTTTTCAGATTCATTTCAACGATTTTATATTTATTTAAAGGTATTTATCAAAAGTTTTATGTTCTGTTTTAGTAAGATAGACAATATCACTTTCACAATAATAAAAAAACACTCAGATTTCCATTTAAATGTAAGTTAATTTTCACCTTTTACTTAACTTACATATGATGATAATTATTAAAAAAAAGGAATCTGTTCAGGATTTAGAATATTATAACGATTTATATTATTACAATTCAAGAGAATATCGATTCAATCTTCTGATAATATCATTCCAGAAATTATCATTCGAACTTCTGAGATTATCATTCAATATATGACAAAATTACATTTATTCCGTTAGCGTTCTTCTTCAGTTTATAATACAATAAGTTCAATATCACTGGCATTATTTGTAATTATGGAAACTGAATTTTGTGCTTTGCGTGCAAAAATTATGCTACATCCGAACCATACATTTTTGTATTTCATAACAAACGACGCTTATATATTTTTATTGCTATTTAAGTTTGTTCTTAAGTATCTACTTTTGTTTATTATGTGAGGTTTGTGTTCTTCTGCTTAGTCCTGTGTGCGCTGTAACTTTACTTATTAAGCGTCGTCGCTTTTCGTCACGAGATGTAAATTCAACATAAACCTTTTCTTTTTATGTTTTGTGCTGTAAGCGGACGTCGGCACAAAGAAAACATGATAAAAATGTGAGTGTATTTGTGAGAAGCATGTGTATAACCCAGAGGAAAATTGTTAGTGGTATTTTGAAGTATAACCTAAATTGTCAAGTGTAACCTAATAATATGTGTATACAGTGGAAAATATATCAAAAAAAATGTAGAGCGCTAAATACCTAAAGAGTGCGTATTTAACTTGAAAAATATTTTTTCAAAAATGGAGATCATTTCTCATGTTATTAGTGAATCTCATTGGAAAATAGGGAATCCTACTGTAATATTTATTTGGGTGTATAATTGAAGTCTAAAAAAATCGACATGAACCTTCTTCTTTAGAGACTGACAAGCAACTGAATGCAATATTACGCTCTTTTTAACGAACGTTGTTGATATTCGTGTCCTATGTGTCTAAAAAGCCGAAGATGTTCGGTCCCCGGGGGATATTGATGCCGACGTCTGCCTATAAGCATTGCTTATATCGTTTTCGTGTATTCCTACATCTAACGAGGATGCTATTGTTTTTATTATCTCATTTGGAAACGTCTCTATGTTAAAAATAAATACTATTTCAATATATTTAACAATTTTTGGATGCTCTAATTTGTCTATGCGCCCTTCGACAGCATGATTTGGTGTTCCCTTTGCTTGACTCTCTTTGCTCTAAATTTGTTTTTATATNTTTGTTTTTATATCCTTTATGTCTAAATGAAGGCCGATTGAACAGACCATAGAGAAGAGTTGACAGTGTTAAGAGATAATGGGTCATTATGTACATTCGCTCTGTCTGTATAACAATTTTTTTTTCGTCAATGGCTCTTAATTTCATTTGAAGGTCACATTTCTCACAAACAACAGATTGACACATTGTCTTAGCAGTTTTTGTGTGTGGTTTGTATATTTGGTACTTCCAATTTGTTTTCCTCTCTCCATACACCCTAGAGTATATGGACTCTGACAGCGGGCAGCAGGATGAGAAGTGGTAATTTGAATTACAGTTATAACATTTTACATAGGCGATTGTTGTAATTCCAATGTTATATGCCATTTTGAATTGTTTTGTATTTGTTTTTTCAGCTTTTTTATTCTAGATTTTTGTTAAATAATGAATATGAATTAATTCACTGCTTAAAAGTAGCATTTTTAGAAAGATTTTTTTTATCAACTCGCAGATTTCTGTTTCCTTATTGGGATTGTTTATTTCTTAAATTTTTGGTGCACTATAAAAGGAGACAACACGCTTTTTGAGGAGTATTTAAAAAACGCTTCTGTATTGAATAATTGGAGTAAGGTCTCCAAAATAAAATATTTTATATGAGCCAAGAAAATACACAAAGTATTAGAAAATATGTAAAACAAAAAATATTCTACAAAACGTTACCTTGTTTGTTGGGGGTTGATCAAGAGTAACGCGATCACCTCTTACTTTTATTTCCATATTTTTCGTTCCACAACATAAGCGTATTTACACTACTTATTCTAATTGACTTAATATTAGGGTGGCCAGCGTAAACATCCCGCCCCCTTGCAAGGGTGCAACCAGGAGAAACAGGAAGCTGCCTGGCCAAATAAAATAAAGAAATTACAATTCAGTTCAGTTCATTTTCAAAATTAATAAAAAGACTTAGAGGTTTAGAATTATTTAAGTACGTTGATCACAATTGTCGCACCAGCAGAATTGGGTGTAGCGACTACGTTATTGTTGTTCTTGCTGCTATTGGGCTGGCAGGAACACCCATGAGCTTGGCTGCGGGTTGTACTCTTGTTGTAATTCCGCTGAGTAACCCTTTTGTTGTTAGCCTTACTACCTTCTCGGCGGTGGAAATGCAGCATCGCATGGTGTTTGCCCAAACATTCCATACACCGCTCCCTACTGCGGCAATTTTTCGAGAAATGGGACTGTGCCAAACAGTTAGTGCAGTATTTCAATTTTTTTACTGCGCCCAGTCGCCTATAGGGGTTTAAGCGGCGGAATGCCGGACATTTTTGGAGCGTGTGTTGGCCTTTACATAAAAGACACTTCGAAACGGTGCGTTCGACAACTTCGTCGAGGCTCTGGCCTTCCGGACGTTCCACAGTAAATCTTCGGGGTGCTGCTTCGGACATCTATAAGTAAAGTTCAGAACAAACATGGAAAATAAAGAACAAATTAGTTCTGACTAGGGTTAGGGAGTAATACGAGCTTAACAATAGGCCGTGTTAGAACGCCATTGGCAGTTCAAACGTCAGCCACTCGTACTTTAGAATCAGATCCGACATAAACACGCGAGATACGACCGAGCTTCCATTTGCTTGGAGGTAAGTTATCGTGTCGAATCACAACAAAATCGTCAACCTCGAAATCGCGTCGTGGATATATCCATTTATTGCGCTTACGAAGTTCAACTAAGTACTCGTCCTTCCAGCGACGCACAAACAAATGGTATAAAACTTCCAATTTTCGCCACCTATTAGCGTAATTGACAGATTCCATTGAAAAATCAGGCTCAGGGGGTGAAATGATGGCACTTCCTACAAGGAAATGACCTGGGGTTAAGGGGTTAACGTCCGAGGGGTTATCCGTCATCGGACAAAGAGGCCGAGAGTTCAAGCAAGCTTTTATTCTTGCCAGCATGGGAGTGAACTCTTCAAAAGTAAACTTCTGAGCATTCGATATTTTTCGTAGGTGGGTCTTAGAACTTTTCACACCGGCTTCCCAGAGGCCGCCCATATGCGGTGCTCCAGGAGGACTGAAATGCCAATCGAAGGATTTAAAAACGTTTTCCGATGTAATTCTTTACTTCAGTTCATTAAAGAACTTAGCCTGGTCCCTTTTCATTATATTAAAAGCGCCAACGAAAGCAGTCCCATTGTCCGAATAGATATGTGCGGGGCAACCTCGTCTGGAAAAAAACGAGTAAACGCTGCTAGAAAACATTCCGTCGACATATCGTTGGTTGCTTCCAAATGAATTGCTTTCGTTGCAAAGCACACAAACACACCGCTTTTGTGACTTCGGCAACCACGTCCAATATAAGATTTAATTTCAAAAGGTACAGCGAAATCAAGCCCAGTATGAGTGAAAGGACGAGTCAACGTCGTTCTCACAGCTATAATTTGTTGACCCAAATTCTTCCGATAAATCATGCAGATTTTACAGTTATGAATAACAGTTCGAATTAGGGTTTTAAGTCTAGGGACCCAAAACTCTTGCCGCATAAGGCGCAGCATTAGAGATAACTCTTCATTTATGAAGATGCTCCAAATACAGTCGGGTAAAATGACCATTGTAGGGGAGTAATTTGGGAAAGTGTTCGTCATATGTCAGCGTCGGTGATCGAGACAGTCTTCCATTGACTCTTAAGAAACCATTAGAGTCGATAAAAGGGTTAAAAATCAGTAGCAAGCTCTTACGAGGCAAAGCAGCTTCTTCCTTCAAAATTGAGTATTCGGGGAAATGAGAACTTTGGCACAAAATAATCAACCGACACTTCACGAAAGTGATTTCATTCTGAGTGAGTCCTATTGACAAGTATTCCTGAGATAACTTGTGGGTTTTATTAACAGAAAAGTAAAACCGAAAGACATACGACAACACAACAGTCGGAAAATCGGCTTAAAATTTCCTCAGTGAATGTTGTCGTATTGATGTCCACTTGAACAGGTACAGGGTTTAAATGATGACTTCGGCCACTCTGAACGTGGACGACTGAACCAAGTAGGGCCCTTTCACCAAATGTCAGAATTTACGAGCTCCTTGGCCGTCATACCTCGACTAGCCAGATCGGCAGGGTTGCTATGAGATTCTACATGATTCCAATTATCGATGTCAATAGTATCCAAAACATACGAAACTCTATTCGCCGCAAAAGTTGGTCAATGGCACGGGGGTTTTTGAAACCAGGAGAGAACTATTGTCGAGGCTGTCCAATAAAAAGCTTCCGAATTGGTAAGATTCAGCTCCAAAAGAAGTGAATGTACCATTTTTGCCAACAGAGTTGCCCCGCAGAGCTCTAAACGGGGTAAAGTTTGCACCTTTACTGGCGCAACCTTTGTCTTGGCAGCGAGCAAATGTGTGAATATTTCACATGACGTGGTTTTGATTCTGCTATAGAGGGTGACAGCATACGCTTTCTCAGAAGCGTCACAAAATGCATGAAGTTGTACTTCATACTCAGGGTTAAAATTATCCCAGAGGGGGATGTTAATCCGTTCGATGAAAGAGTAGTCATCGACAAATTCGCGCCACCTGTGTAACGTCATGGGTTTTAAATAATCGTCCCATTCGGTTCTGTAATTCCAAATTTGTTGCATAAGAATCTTAGCGACAATTATTTTGGGTTCTAGCCACCCAACAGGGTCAAAAAGCTTCACTATTTGAGACAAGACAGAGCGTTTGGTGACTTGGGTAATATCGGGCGTTGGAGATGGCTTGAAAAAGAATGTATCCAAGCTCGCGATCCAACGTAAACCCAACGTTTTAGCAGTACTAGCATCCGAAAATTTTAGAAAATTGGAATCCAATAAGTGTTCGGTGGGTAAGTCCCGAATAAGACTTTGTTCATTCGAAGTCCATTTTCGCAACGAGAAACCAGCCGACTTCAAAACGCAGATTAATTCGTCTCGATTATGAATAGCCTCTTCAATAGAATGTGCAAACGACAAAATATCGTCCACGTACATTTGGGTACGCAGAATGGTGGACGCAGAGGGGTAGCTTGACTCACAGTCACTGGTGCAACGTTCTGATTGCCAAATATGGGGCACAGCTCACTCCGAATGTAACTGTTCTTAGTTCATAGTCTTCTACATATCCCTCTGGGTTTCGACGAAATAAGATTCATTGAAAACGTGCCTGATCTGGTCTGATCAGTATCTGCCTATACATTTTCTCTATGTCAGCATTAAAGACGTAACTGAACAGTCTCCAACGTAACACCAGTATAGTTAGACTAACACCGTTGGAAGACGTGCTGGAGGCATTAAAGACTACGCGAAGTTTAGTGGTAGTACTATCGGGTTTAAAGACTGCATGATGTGGCAAGTAATAGTTGGAAGAATGAGCCAAATCAGCATCGACCTTTGTCATATGGCCCAAGATAGAATACTCCTCCTTATGAATTGCGAGAGAGCTATTCTGCGGGAGAAACCGAGGTTTAAACTGGTAGGACTTAAAAGGTAGGGTAACCTCACAAATTCCCAAATTCTTAAATTTGGGAACTTCCTCGACTTCCCAAAAGCGAGTGATTTGGTTGTTCAAGTCCAAATGACTGAAAAATTACACTATAGGGTTTAAAGAATGCGGCTGAGGAATTCTACCAGTAAGAACCCATCCAAAGACGGTCTTCTGGGCAATGAGTGAACCCTTAGGGTCTCTTTTCATGTCGGTCAGCATAATTTGCGAATATATGTCCGCTCCCAATAGTAGATCCATATGACAACATTTGCCGTCCGAAGTGGGGACTTAGACAAATTGAAATCGATTACATCTGTAAGAGAGCAGCTGGGTAGACGACCAGTAAGTTGGTCTACCACATAAGCCTCTGTTTCCAAGTGAAACTCCGGGTCAATAGATGAACCCAAGGAAATCGAGCAGATTTTAGTATAGTTGGCTGCTATCGCTCCATTCAGACCGAGTATCGTAGCAGTAGGGGCAGAGAAGGTTGGAAGATCCAGCCTTCTCTGAAGTCTCCTCGAGACAAAGATAGCCTGAGAGGCAGGGTCAATCAATGCTCTAGCCGGATATCATTGAGCATGATATCTACTACAGTCGTGGCCAACAAGACTGTAGAATACGGGATGGACTGAAGTTGGGTGGCAAAATTTTTAAACGAGCGACCTTCAGCTGAAGTTGATGGTCTCTCCACCGAATTTTGCTCAACACGAGTAGTGTGCTCCCGTATGGGAGCAGGGTGATTTGATTTTACAGGGCTTACTGAATTAGTTTCAGATTTAGGGCGAGAATGATTAGGGGGGTCAGTACGGTGAAGCAACGAACGATGCTTTTGTTTGCAAATATAACAAACATTAGTACTCTGGCATCTTCTAAATTCGTGCGAGGTTGCCAAACAATTCGTGCAAATTTTGTTTCTTTTGGCAACATTTATCCTCTCGGTAACAGACATCCTGAGAAATGTAGAGCACAATCGAATAGGATGATTATCTGAACACAATGGGTATTTTTTCGGGAGAATAGTAGGAGTGACCGTTGTCCCAAAACTCTTAAACTTCCGATTCTTCTGAGGAGAATTTTTCAAGTTTCGAGGACGATTACTCGCTTAATTCGGGTTGTGACTGCTAATAATGTCAGAGACAGACTCTAAAGTCCGATATCTTGCATTACCTTCTCAGGTAATCTGATGGAACAAATATACATCTTCTGAATGTTACTAATATGGGGATTAGTTTCGTAAAGGGCCGAAAACATGTCCCTAAAGGTTGGCCAAGAAGCGTAGACCCCAGAAAATGTTTGGGTATCACACGGGGGAAGGTGTATAGGGATACTACTAGGAGGTGGGTTCGTGGTTTATGATTTAAAATTATCAATTAATCCATCGAGAGATGACACCAGTTCAAAATATAAAGTATATCCCGACATATACTTTGTCTTGACGTCCTTTGTCGACATCTTAGTATCTTCGGCATTCTCTAGAAGGTCTGCCTAACTATCGCGAAAGACCTCCCACAAACGGACTAACTCCTGCCGATGGGTGTTCAAAGAATGAACGGAATGTCCTTCTTGCGGAATAGCCCTAATGAAGGTTTCGAAATCCGCTACGCGATTGAAATTTTTACTAAAATTTCTTAAATTCCGTTCCATTNAATGAATTTTTCGAAATCCGCTACGAGATTGAAATTTTTTAAATTCCGTTCCATTTTTATTACAATAACGACTTTATTTCCCTTCTCTAACAAGTTAAGTTAATTAATAGCAAAAGGGGTTAAAAAAAGTTTGGTTAAAGGGTTACAAAAACTTTCCGTAAAAAACACCAAACAAATCACGGTACGTACCGATATTTCTCAATGCTCAGAATGTTTCGCAATATGTCACGAATGTTCAAGAAAAAAAACCGATTTTAGAAAAAAATATTTATCCGAAAAACTCTGAAAACCAAAATAGTTCAACATAAAACGCGAAAAAATGTTTAAAAATAAGAATAATATTCAAATATAAAATAAATAAATAAATGAACTTATAATATTCTTCCAAAATATATGAAATAAATTAAATATTAAAATTACTAAATTATTTAAAAATTACGAATTTTTATTAAGTGTAAGAATATAAATCATTTTTTACTTCACTGTAAAATTGCGGAAAAAAATCGCAAAAAAATAGTGTCAATAACGAAGATTGACAACACACTTAGAAAGCAATAAAACCGTTTAC